>JARVJO010000180.1:15253476-15275108 GCA_031762555.1 Cynodonichthys magdalenae | reverse complement strand
GCGGGTGTTGCTGAAGTGTCCCTAGACAGACTGTCCGCTAACTTATGACAGGAGTATTGATATAAGTTGAGTGGAGCTACCCGCTACTTTTGAAGAGGGAAAAAGCTGCTATGTTGGGCTGAAGACGCTACGTAGTGACAAGTCTGTAAAGCTGAGCCACAGAATATTTCATTCATTCATTCAACAGCTGTACAGGTAAATATTTCTGTTTTACCCCATACTTACCATTTTTCTGTATGCTAGTATTGGTATTAAGATAATCTTAGTTACTAATCAAGGCTAAGCAACCTATTAAAGTTGAATTAGCTTTATTGATTGGTAATAAGCAACAGAAGCTCATTTAAAAGGCTAATTTACAGCTGAGGTGGAATAGGTAATTAGGCTACTTTAAGTGAACTCTCCGTCTGTCGGGTAGTAATAGTACAAGACGCGTTATAACTGTAATCAACCTTTATTTATAGCGGTGTAATAATGCCCTACAGTTGACAACTTGTCACATTTATTAGTCAAATCTCGGCAGGTAGGTTAAAACATGGCGAAGCAGCATCTGAGTAACGTAGCTAGCTGCTAAGTGCTAGTTAGCCAAAGTTATTTGCGCCAAATTCATCTGACCACCGAGTAAGTTTTAATGCTAACTCAAATACCATCACATCATCTGTTGTTCCTGCTCAGCTTTAGCTCAGATTGTTCCCCTCTGATTTATTTGTACATTATTTTTTATTTTGACTGCAGGTTTTTCCCAAATGGAAGTGGAATGTCTGGCGCTGAAAGACCTCACAAGTCCGAGGAAAAGTTTCTCGGTGCAGCCAGAGGAAAATGAGGGTCAAAGTGAACAAAAAGTGAGTTTTGTTTATTTGTGTTTTTACAGTGTACAAAAGTTTGAAACTTCCACCTCCGATCTTAAGCAGTGTGGAGTTTGGAAAACAATGTGTGTTTCCAGGCTTACTTACTTTTCTAAAAATAAAAACTTTACTTAGCAAAAACAGAATGCTCTAATATTTCATTTCAGCTTTATATGCAAGTCGTTTCAAACTGTGGCAGGTCCTTTAACATAAAATCTGATTCACCACACTTACATTCCAGATATCTGAAATTGATTTATGACTAGAAATTAGTTAATTAAGATATTGTTAATTATATTATATTACCTAGTCAAAACATCACAAATTTATGTAGCATTTTTGGTAGAAAGTTTCTAAAGTACTTTAACCTTACTGAGCCACTAGCCTTAACTTAGTTTGCTGTTCAGTGGTCTGCAGTATCAGCTCAGTCCAACTCAAATTCCTCTGTTTTTAACATGATTTTAAGTTGCAGGTCGACATGAATTAAGAAACCCAAATAATTTATTGTCTGTCATTGCAGCAATTCAATACTCTGCAGGCAACTGTTTGGACAGCTAAGTGGCAGCAGGGGGGCTTCTTTTAATTTTAATTCAGATATCTAATCCAGAAATTTTAAACTGTTCTTCAGACTATTCAGAATGTCAATGCAGATACTTTAAATTACCACTCAGGATAGTCAAGTGTATTTGTGTCTAGTCAAAACTATTTTTTAGATATCTAGAATGTAATTACAGTCAGACGAAGCTGCTCTTATGTTAAAAAGACCTGCCATATTAAACCAGGCTTAATTCTGTTTGTTTTCAAAATAATGCCTCTTTGGAATGAAAGTATAACAAAGTTTGATGGCACAAAGTCTTCATTTAGTCATATTTTTAATCACAAAACTTAAATATGTGCTGTATAAATGCAAATTATTTACCGTGTTGATAAGCTACAGGTGACACATGTATGAGTCCCTACTTTAATCCTTTTTTATTCAGAATTTAGAACAGTTTCAAAAAAACCACTAACAACTACTACAGTCTGCTGTACATAGACAGTACATGTGGGGGGCAACGGTATTTTTATTAAAGTAGTATTTGAAAATTCATGAATTTAATTATAAAACTCTTTCACAGGAAAATGTGCACACAGACCGAAGAAGATCAACGCCTCTGAAATCAACCGAGTCGCCTGTCACCGTTCTGCTGGCAAACAAGAAGAGCTCGGCCCCCGATCTGACTCACATCACCCCCATCAAACAAACTGTCCTGACAGATCCCTGGACCCCCACAGCTAATCTGAAGATGCTGATCAGTGCTGCTAGTCTGGACATCCAGGACAGAGAGATGAAAAAGGTGCTGTTCAGACCGATAGAGAACGATAAAGATAAGTCGGTGAGTTCGGACGCTTTGGAGGATACGGAGGTGGAAGACTCTTCTCGGGTATGTAAACAAGACAAGTTCTTAATATTTACTTTATCAAAGATAACCACCTTCTATAATTCCTATAGTAATTATAGATTTGAATTTATGGTTGGGATTGTATTTGTTTTTTTACCTGCTTCTGTCCCCTCTTTCAGTTTGAAGAGGAAGACGGAGAGAAAAAGCCAAGCAGGAAGCAGAAAAGTTTGGGTCTGCTTTGCCAGAAGTTCCTGGCTCTTTATCCAGACTACCCCGGACCTCACAGTTCCATCTGGATCTCACTGGACGAGGTGGCAAACAATCTGGGTAAGAGCCGGTAAACTAGCGGCTGGTGACGAGTTTTTAAAAAGTATTTACTTTTGAGATAACAGTATGGATTCAGTAATTTACATTTTTTTTCCTAACTTTTAGCTGCTGTTTTGTAACTGTAGACTTTAGCTACTATTAAACTACTTTTAGCCAGCCTTTTTTCTGCTTTTTTGCTGTAGCTTGTATATATAGCTAATTTTACTTTTAAACTAGTTTTGCTATCTTTAGCTTTTAGCTGCTTTTAGGTTCTACCTTTAGGTAGCGCTACTATTTTAGCTATCCTTGTGCTACTTTTTGCTACCATTCAGATGTTTTTGTTGCTACTTTTGTCATTTAGCTTTCCTTGCACTACTTTTAGCTATCATTCTGCTGCTTCTTAGCCGTTTGTTACTTGTAGCTTCTAGTTAGCCTTTGGTAGCATTCTGTGTTTTGTTGCTACTTTTTGCTTTTAGTTAACCTGTTGTTATTGTTAGCTTGCCTTGTGCTACTTTTAGCTATCTTCCCTCATATTTCATCTAGTCTTTTGCATTTTTTCTGTTTCTTGCTTTTGGCTTGTATATAGCTAATTTCACTTTAAAATTAGTTTTGCTATCTTTAGCTTTCAGTTGACTGTTTGCTACTTTCATAATTTTGTTAATTTTATGTTCTACATATCTAGCTATTGCTACTGTTTTTAGCTATTCTGCTTTTAGCTACCATTTGACTGCTTTTAAACCCTTTGTTGCTTTTAGCTTCTAGTCAGCCTTTGCTACCATGTTGTTTTTACTACTGTTGGCTCTTAGCTAGCATGCTGTTAGTTTTAGCTTGCCATGTGTGACTTTTAGCTATTGTCCCACTCATTTTAGCTAGACGTTTGCTACTTTTAACAACTATTTCTGCTTCTTAATTGTAGCTAGCTCTTTGCTTTTTCTTTTTTGCCTTTTTCTACTTTCTGATATTATTCTAGCTAAATGTTTGATACTTTAAACACGTGGCTCCATGTTTGCTAGAGATACACAGTTGCAGTTTGGAACATATTTTACAGGAACACTTTATTCTGGTTCACTTTGTCAGGAGTGGAGCGCCGGCGGATCTACGACATCGTCAACGTGCTCGAGTCTCTGTCCATCGTGGGCCGGTTAGCTAAGAACAGCTACACCTGGTACGGCCGGCAGCGGCTGCAGGAGACGCTGGAGGAGCTGCAGCGGAGAGGCCGGGAGCAGGGTTACCACCTCCAGATGGATGTGACCACTGAGACCAGGACGACTGGACAGAACCGAGAAGATGATGGGGGAGATGGAGACCCTGGGAATGGTAAAATATTTATGCTAAAGTATCGATTTTTGTTGGATATGTAGTGAAGGTTAGGAAGTTCAAATTGTTCTTATATTCATTGTTCACATTTCTATAAACATTTCTGATCATTTTCTCTTGTTCCTCTTGTTTTGCAGCTGGGAGCAACAGAAAGGACAAATCTCTGCGCATCATGAGTCAGAAGTTTGTCATGCTTTTCCTGGTGTCCAAAACTCAGACTGTAACTCTGGATGCAGCAGCAAAGGTCCTCATCGAGGAGAGTCAGGACTCCTCGAGTCACAGCAAGTATAAAAGTAAGAGACCCGGCGGAACCACAGCATGTGCCCCGGTTCTGTCAGCAGCTTGAGTTAAAAAGTAAAACATTATTTAAATCAACTCTTCATGTTGCTTCAGCCAAGGTGCGACGTTTGTACGACATCGCTAACGTGCTGACCAGTTTGAACCTCATCAAGAAGGTTCATGTAAAAGAGGAGAAAGGCAGGAAACCAGCCTTTAAGTGGCTCGGCCCCGTGGACTTCAACAACTCTGGTAAGAATTTAAGACTGGGGAAAATTATTGTGCTAAATAACTTCACTGAAGAAGAAAAAAACAGGAATGATTGAAAGGATCATGAGCGAGACCACCCTGATGTCTCCCAGGTTCAACAGGTTCAGTTAGAAACAGAGATTCAATTTAAAATGGAGCAAATTAGTAAAACATTATCTTCAATATCATAAAAGATGCTACAGCTAAAATTACTTAATAGTAAAAATAGCACAACAGTAGCTAAAAGGTACATTTAGCAAAATCGTTAGCAAAAAGTAGCTTAAGTGTTAAATAGAGATGTAAGATTTTGAGCCAACTAAAAACAGTAGCTAAAATAGCAAAACAGATGTTACAGCTAAAATTAGCACAACTGTACTTAATACTAAAAATAAACATTAGCTTAAATATAAAAAAAAATACTACAGCTAAATTAGCACAAAAGTACTTAATACTAAAAATAAAACGTTTAAAAGAATATGTTAGCTCAAGAGTATCTTAAGGGTTAAATTAGATAATGATACGAGATAATGAGCAAATTCAAAACTAAATGTAGCAAAACAGTAGCTAAAATAAAACATAAATAGCTGAAATTTGAACATTACTTAAAACTAAAAATAGATCAACCATACCTTAAATATTATAAAAGAAAATACAGTTAAAATTGGCACAGAATTACTTAATACTAAAATTAAGAGCTAAAATTAGCAAAATAGATGCTAAAAATAACACAACAGTACCTCAAACAACAACAGTAGCTCAAATTGGATGCTAATGTCAAAATTAGCACAGCAGTAGCTACAAATGCTTAGCATAATAGCTGCTAGAATTAGTAAGTCAATAACTAAAATTAGTAAAACAATAGCAAAAGTAGCTAAAAGCTAAAATTAACAAATGTTTTTTTTTTTTTTTTTTAAAGCATATGGAGATAAAAATAAAGCACATATGCCAAAGAAATCAATGATTTTAAAGTCATTACATCTCAATGGAAGTCTGGTGGTTATTTTTGTAAATAAAGTAAAATAAATTTTTAAATGCTGACTCAGTGTTCACATAAAGTAATTCTGAATCTCGATGCAACGTCCTGCTCTACGGGGTTTTGTGTCGAACCAGTAGGCTCAAGATTGTGTTCTTACGCATCATGTGTAGAAAACACGTTGGACACGGCAGCCACGGCTCTGTGCGGCTCACCGTCGTCAGCAAACAACCAGGACATCAGGAAAACAAAGATGGCGCGTCACGCCTCCTTCAACATCACACCCACCTCAGTCGCTGTGATGCGGCAGGTCAGCTCGGCCCCCAGCAGCCCACGCTGTCACCTGCCAGGTAGGAAGCCCTCCAACATAAATTAAAATCTACATATTGTCCTCGTCGTCACTGGAAAGACTGAGACTTTTTTTTTCTTACATCACAGGTTTGTCCAACCAATCTACAGACTTTTCAAGAATGACTGTAAGCAACAGCTCAGTGTGTCGACTACAGTTTGGAAGCAGCACAGAGTGAGTTAACACACACACACACACAGCTGCTGCACCAGTCACTACTGTAGTTAAAACATTAGTAACCATTTCCTGTTTCTCCTCAGCAGCCACCTCAACTCACCGCTGTACAGCCCCCCCTCCTCTGCCCCTCCCACCGTTCTGTCGACGCAGCCCAACCCCGAGACCCTCCTCC
Organism: Cynodonichthys magdalenae; assembly: GCA_031762555.1. Lineage (NCBI taxonomy): Eukaryota > Metazoa > Chordata > Actinopteri > Cyprinodontiformes > Rivulidae > Cynodonichthys > Cynodonichthys magdalenae. Next base: position 15,269,065 of record JARVJO010000180.1, on the reverse strand, counting down.
TACCGTCGCCCCACTGCCTGGCCTACCTGCCCAGCCTGTCCCAGCCCTCTGTGGTCATGCTCTACAGGCGGCCGGACAAGCAGGAACGTCCAGCCGAAGCTCCGAGGTCGGCCAGGCCGGCGCCCAGGGAGGAGAGGAAGCGGAGGCAGGAGGAGAGCGAAGAAGATGCAGAGGTGGCGGGTAGAAAAAAGGCAAAACCCGTGTTTGAGGAACAGGTGAGATGTTAAAATGTGGTTAAATCTTTTACACAGTAACTTATTATTATTATTGCTATTTTTAACAAAAAAAATTTTTTTCTGTCCAGACGGGAGCAGAACCTCTGAGGTACGTAGAGTGGTCTCAAAATAATGCTGAGGCGTCATCGAGCCTTCCTGTCCAGCCGAGGGTGACGGAGAGTCAAAGCAGCATCGAGCACGGCCAGCCATCGCACTACCTCTACGTGCCCAACAACGCAGGTAATGTGCCTCCTTCTATTCTCAGTCACCATGTTTCTGCACCGTCAGCATCAGCCTGTACTGAAGTGCAGTAAAAGTCCCACGTGTCTCATAGTCTCGCCTGTTTTCTCCAGGATTTAACAGCCTAAACTTCCTCATCCCAGCTGGACAGCCGGCAGCCAGCGTCTCACTTCCCCCCACCATGGCGCTGCCATACGTGCTGCTCCCTTCAGCCGCCGTCACTCAGTACCCCCTGTTGGCCGGCGGCATACAGCAGCAAAGCTCAGAGAATCCCACCAAACTGGGCTTTGGCCTGCCCGCCATGATGCCCACCCACTTCATGGTGGGGGCGTCGCCGTACAACGTGGAGGTCAGCGGCTCACCGCTTCAGTCGCCGGTGACTCCAGACCTGAGCAGGCGTTACGCGTCAGCAGCGGGCACGCCGCACTCTCCCTCGGGGCCCGGGCAGCCCGTCAGCATGAGCGCACGGGAACTGCTGGTGAGTTACATTCCTGCAAACACAAATGTTTTGTAGTTTTTAAAGAAACTATTGACAGTAAAATCCTCAAATCACTCCCTGTAATCGTAGGTAGAATGTTCAGGATTATGTACTGAGAATGTAACAAGTACACATCTACCGTAATTGGTCTGCAGAAGGAAGGCTGACTGATCTGTAATCAGGTTCTTGCAGAAAACCTCGACACAGTCTGACTCGTAAACAGGTCGCAGCAGCTGTTTCCCCTCATTTATTCACCTGAACAGCCTCTCTGGGTCACAGTGGTTTGAGCTGATTAGACTCCAAACTCGTTAAATAAGGATTAATGTTATTGTCCACGCAGGCCTACATGGTGCCGTGCTGTGCATGAACACTTGTATAAACAATAGAACAGATCGGTGACTGGACTGTAATGAGGCGTTCAGTCATAGAGTGCTGCTTTTGTTCTCTCAGTCCAGTTAATTATCAGTGAAAGGATATAACGTGTGTGTTTGTTAGCGAAATATTCCACTCTCCAAACTTTCATCCCCCTGTTTCTTTTTACAGACTCCACACACGCCAAAGGAAACGCCAGCTTCGTCTTCCAAATCTTTCTTCCAAACCCCGGGAACTCTGGGAAGTGGAGTCCCAAACGGCCGGAGACGAGGTTCAGCACAGAGGAGGCTGGACGTCAGCCACCCGACGGCTTTCCAAACGGACGGCGACTTGTCATGAACGTGTTCGCCTGACGCTCAGGTGTGAATCACAAAAAGGGAAAATAGTTCACAATTTTCCACTCTCAGATTTAGGCAACGGAAAGGAGGCTGAAGGTTTTAGCGAAAAACTGATTTGACTTGAAATAAACTCATTTCAGAAAGATGAAATGTTTTAAATTGTTTCAACTTGTAAATAAATTTCAATTTAGTGTTAATAGCAACAGTTAAAACAAGCCTCATGGTTAGATTGTTATGGGATGCATCTAAGGAAACAAGAGAAGAGAGTATTGCAAAGTGCACCAGCGCCCTCCTGTGGTGGGAGTTGGTCACTGCAGTACTTTTAATGTTTCCCTCCCAGACATGATCAAGCTACCTAATTCCTCTTATTTTATGTATTATAGCCTAATTGCTATTTATACTTTAGTTAATATATGTTGATTACAGCAACTGTAATAGAACATTTAGGTTTTTTTCTGTATCACTAAGCATTTATTCTAAATTCACTGCTTTTCGGTTTATTTTTTTCCTCAAATTTGTTACATTTTGAAGGCGTAATAGGACATCTACCTGCTAGTGGGAGGACAATCCTGCCTCATTTTAAACATTACTCTGTGGAGGTTAAAAAAAATCACTAAAGCCTTAAAATGTTTACATCCTTTCAAGTATCTGAACAGATGTATTTGCTGTGTTGCCCTGTTTTCACTATCTTAAAGTGCCAAAAGGTTAAACATCAAACTCTTGAACTGTTACTGGTGACCAAATGAAAATGTGACAATGCTCTCAGGTACTTGAATACTAGTAATAAATAAAAAATATTTATATCAGAGTACTGTAAGAGGGACAAAATGTATCATTTTACAGGGGGAATAGACGGAGATGTTATTGTTCTTTTTAGTTTTTTTTTTCTTTCTCCATCTGGATTGTATTACTCCAGCTACAGAACTTTAAAGCAATAGTCTAGTCACTTGAAGTGATTTTCTGTCAAAAAGTTATCAGTAACTTATCAGCTGTGACATCAGCATGGGGAAAGTGGGAGAAAGGCTAAAGTCTTCATTCAGGCTAGGCTAACTGCTAGCCACATGGTAGCCTCTTTTATTGTTTTTCAGGCTCAAAAAATGACTTCCTTTAAAAATGTTATTTATATTATTATAGTATAGTATATTATAGTAAAATATAGTATAATAGTACAATATTGGCTTTTTTTTAGTTAGCCATTAGCCTAGCCTGGATGAAAACTGTAGCCTAGTTCTCCATATTCTGGCTGATAAAATATTAACTTTTGATAATTATTTGACATAACATCACTTTAAGAAAACATACTTTTGGGAAAGGGATGTTGACTGTCTCCCTCAGGTTTCTCAATAGTTTTTTTATTGAAATACCTTCAGATTTTCCAGCAGAAATCTCTGCTCTGCACAGCTCATCCACACTGACCTTTTGGTCATTCCTGTATAATGTCAATTTTTACTATTATCATTTACAGTGTTATGTTGAATGTCATTGGAAACTTACGCACACAGAAAGTTTAAAGCTGCTTTCTTGTTATGAAATCAACAACTACATTCAGAGTTTGAGTAGCTGACTTGTTTGAAAACTGTTCCATCACTGTAGCTCTGCTCTCTGTAGTTCCAGGCTGTACTGGTGTTCTTCACTAACTTTAAATAAAATGTATGTTTTGTAATGTTTTATTTATGTGCTTTAATTTGAGCAATTAGTCATAATCCTATTTAGTACCCACTGCCAAAATGTGTAGATGGAAAGTATTTTCTTTCTATTAGCAAACTATTTCATGAACCGCATGATAAAGTTCAATAAAACTTGCAGAAAGTATGTACAGGTACAACAGATTAACTTTAGGAGTAAATTCAATTCAAGAAGGCTGCAACAGCCAATTGACTTTTAAAAACACAAAAAAATTATCTAATTCAGTCAGTTTTACAGTTATTTTAAAATTAGCTGGGATTGTAGTCACAACACATACTCAAAGTGCTCCTTGCTGGACAAGTCTATTAGCAAAATATCTCAATCAAATGGATATTTAGAGATGGGATAATTTCCCACCTTTTATTTCATTCTTTAATTACTTTAAACCACATCTTAAGTCGGAATACTAATAAAAAAAACTCGCTGAGAGCAAAACCTTTTTACCTGACTGGTGGAGAGAAATCATTCACGTCCTTTAAAACCCCGCCCACCACACGAAAACCCCGCCTGCCCAGTTTGAAGCTCCGCCCACCACACTGAAGCAGATATGTGGCGTCTCAGCGTCAGTGTATTGAAGTGCCGCTGAATTACTGGACAAACATCTGGATACACGGTTCACGTTTTGGGCAGGAGCTTCTTTTATATCTGGACCGCAAGTTGTTTATCGTGTAAGGTAAGTACACGAAGGTTTATGTCATGTATGCTGTTTTTTAATAATGAATTGACGAGTTAGCTCCTTGTTTTAGTAAAACTCTGTAAAAACTGTATTTTTTAACCAACTAAAAGAACTACGGTAATCATGCTAGGCTATAAAGAGCTAAATGGAGGTTAGCCGAATATTCAAATCATATCTGCAGAGTCCGTTATGCATGTCAAGAAAGAACTAAAGGGTTTGAGATAATATCGTATTAAATAAACATGTAAATATCATGTTTTTTTATTATTGCAATTAACATGGAACACTATTTTTTTTCTTTAAACCCTTTTAAACTGGGGCTGTATTACTTGTTTTTGATTTATTATTTTGTCCACATCAACCAGATATATTTGGGTAAAAAAAAAGTCCCTGCTGGTGTTATTTTGTGGCTCACAACCTGAAAAGTTTGTGAAAAAATATTCAGGTTTAAAAAATAAGTTAAATTAAAGGTAGCCATGGCGCATTAAACAGTTACAGTTACAGATACAGATGTGTAGTAATAAAATATTATTGTGTTTTTATTATGATGCTAATTGAACCAAACTAAAATAAGCTGCAGTTTAAAGTTTAAATGTGTTTAAACAACAAATATACAACAGTGGTTACTCAGCTATTTGATAAAGGGATAACATTTGGTCTGTAATAATGTCTGTTTGTCATGAAAAGTAACTGGCTCAGCTATACTTCACAAATCAGTCTAGAATCACTAGAGCTCAGTCAGTTTTACAGATATGAGCTAAAATGTGATGTGATAGTAGCTGAAAATCTTCCTTCAAGTTAAATCCTGAGTATGTTATCTCCTGCAGCCCATTTATGGTTTGACTAAAACAGCTACAACTTTCATGTTTCAACACAAGATGATCTCAGTCTAAACTCTGGCCTCAAAGGCAGCATGTGATACATTCTTTAAAGGAATGCTAGATCCTTTATTCAGGATGTTTTACTTGGTAAAATGTTTCAAACCTGAATACATTTTTAAATGTAAATACTCATAATACTTAACATTTTGTTTTTATCATTTCATTTCAGCCCACAGACAGGTGATCAAGTGGTTGGTTTGAGGATTTATTTAATCTACATCAAGCCTCAGAAAAAATAAAGAAAGTAATTTTTTTGGGGGGAAAGCAGTGGGAATGTTGAATGACTGCTAAAATGTGTTGAAGAAGCTTTAAGAAAGTTGGTACATCTAAAATTACAAGAACACCAGCAAAGAACTAAAATGATTAAAAGTCTAGCTCATAGATAAGAGTAGGAAAGGGGTAGCTAAAAGAAGCAAAAGCTTGCTAAAAGCACGGAGAAGTTATTTAAAATATGGAAGTATCAAAAGGCTAGTTGAAGATATCAAAAGTAAAAAGATAACAGGCTAGCTAAAGTTATCAAAAGATTAGCTAGAAGCTAACATGTCAAAAGGTTAGCTAAAAGTAGAACAAAGCTAGCTAAAACTACCAAAAGACTAGCTAAATACTAACATGTCAGAAACTTCCCTAAAAGTATCAAAAGGCTAGCTAGCTAAAGCTATTAAAGGTTTAGCTAGTAGCTTACAGATCAAAAGGCTAGCTATAGCTATCAAAGGACTATCTAGAAGCTAACATGTCAAAAGACTAACTAAAAATATCAAAAGGCTATCTAAAGCTATCAAAAGACTAGCTAGAAGCTAACACATTAAAAGGCTAGCTAAAAGTGTCAACCGGCTAGCTGAAGACATCAAAAAACTAGCTAAAAGCCAAAAATAGCAAAAAGCTTGCTAAAAGAAAAAAGGCTACCTAGCAGCTAAAAGCAGCAAAAAGTTTTCAAAGGCTAGCTGGAAGCTACATGTATCAAAAGGCTAATTATGTAAAAGCTTAAAGTAGCAAATTTATAGCTAAAAGGTGCAAAATGACAACTAATAGTGTGAAAAGGCTATGTAGAAGCTAAAAGGATTGAAAGAGTAGCCAGACGCTTCTAAAAGGCTAGCTGAAAGCTAAAGGTGCTGCTGGGCTTTCTTGGTTGACACACCTGAGCAAAATTGCCTGAACCTCAGGGTCAGTTCCAGTGGCAGTCTGAGGTGGTGGTTCCATTGTTCAGAGGGAGGACCGGAGTGTGTTCCAGTTAAAGGGGGATTAAACTCCTCAGCCTTCTCAATATGGTCTATTCAGGGGTGCTGGAGAAGAGTCCAGTCGATGGTCAAACCTTGGAATCAAGAGGAACAAATGCAGGTTCCTTCCTGTCTGTGGACCACCACTAAAACAACTCTTTACCCTCAGTATGATCCTCGAGGGGGCATGCTACTTTGCCCACCCAGTCTATATGTGTTTTGTGGATTCAGAGAAGGCATCAGACTGTGTTCCCCATGGTATCCTGTGGGGGGTGCTTTGTAAATATGAGATTAGGGATCCATTCCTTAGAGATTGGATGACAAATTCAGCTATCCATGAGAGATTCTGCATAGAGCTGCTACTCCTCCAAATGAAGAGGAGCCAGATGAGTTGTTCCTTGGACGACTCCCTGGGGAGGCGTTATAGGATGTCCAACTGGGAGGAGACCCAGGGGAAGACCCAGAACACGCAGAAGAGACCAGCTGGCCAGCTTGGAATCCTCCTGGAAGAGCTTGACAACTCCAGAAAAGACCTGTAAATAAAATTAAATATTTAGAAAATTCAACGTGTGTAAAACCCAAAAGCTGTAGCATGCATTTCTTGAAAGAGTTAAACATGTTGATATATGAATGGCTAATAAGTATGTAAAAGTAGTAAAGACTGCAACAAAAACTAACAGGAAAACTATTTTGTGAACGCCGACTCAGCATTCACACAAATTGTTGCCCTTTGATTCTCCCTCCAAGTCTCCACTTTTACTGAGATCCAGATAAAAATACAATCAATTCCTTCTATCTCATTGTGTTGATTTAGTAAAAAAAATCACAACTCGAAGCAATTTAAATATCAACATAAAATACTTAGTTATTTTTAAAAGCATCCAAAGTCCTCCTTTAATTTCATTGCTGCTCGTTATGCTCTTCTCCCACTTGTACAGCTCCTGAAACAACTAAAGGCCTAAAACCGCGGCGTTCCGCAAACATTCCTCAGGGCATTAGCACGCCCCGTTGTTTGGGTTGACCTTGTTTGCACAGCTTTTGTTTTTATTCTTTCTTGCGAATGGTGGGTTTTAACTTCACCATGCCCTCTGATTAGAAAGACATGAAATATTAGAGTAACCACGTAAGATAACAGTTACATGAATTCCTCTTACGAGAATAAGCAACAAGCCTGTTTCTCTTCAGATGTGTGTTTATGTGAATATGAGTGGGGGAGACTGTTGCTGGACTCTGCAGGTGTCTGAAGAAGGAACAAAACTCTCACAAACTATATTTTCTTTTTAGAGAGACTCACAATGCCAAACTGGGGAGGAGGCAACAAGTGTTCAGCGTGCCGCGGAACCGTTTATCACGCCGAAGAGGTGCAATGTGACGGCAAGAGTTTCCACAAATGTTGTTTTCTCTGCAGTAAGTACAGCCTCTGAGTAACTCTGGTAAAAGCTCCATTAGGAAGAGAAGATATTTTACATCACTAAGTATTGTACAAGTTAGGATTTGTAAGCACCTGCATGTGAAAGGTGGATGATAATGTTTTTGGCCATGATTGTCCATGTGTGGATACTAGAAATAAATCTACAACTGACATTGCTACAACTCCATCATTTCTCAGCTTAAAACTGGTACGTAAGGCAGCAGGTAATTTGCATTTGGTTATATGCAAATGGTAGTAACTGAGAGGAAGATATCAACAGTATATAAAAACAAGCCCCAGTTGTTTTGGGAGAATGTTCTTTAAGTGTTGACATCACTTTTGCAGATGTTCTTGCGACCTGGAGGTGCAGCATGGGTATTTCAGCTTGTTAGAACCATGAGGATGGAGTTGCTGACATAAATGATTGGACAAAAATATATCAATTTAAAAAAAATATTCAGAGTTGAATAGATGAGGTCTAAATCATTACAACTTCACCTGCAAAAAAAAAAAAAACTCATAGAAGACATTAATAGAAAAACTAGTTAAAAAGCCTGTGTAGCCATTTTTCAAAACTTCTAAACGTGTTAAACTTTGTGCATTTGAAGAAATAATCGATTAGTACGTTAAATATGTAGTAGCAATAGATTTTTCTTGGATTTGAACTCTTTCCTCTGTCAGATCAAACACTGCAGAGGCTTCACTGTAAATATGGAAATCTGAGGAGCCATGAGCAGATACTGTATTAACCAGGACATATTTATGTGATTGTGAAGACATCTGTTTAGCTGCTTGGCTCCACTGGTTCGAGCTGCAGACACAAAAGTATTGGAAACCTGAAGACTGCTTCTTAGTTTCTTATTATCAAATGGAGCTTTTATGAACACTTCAAATAAAAAGTTTCAGTGTTTTTGCTTTTCTTTCTTCTCTCAGACTTCCCACTTTCTTTGTGTGTATAAAATACACATTTATATTGAACCACAAAGAAGGAACTCTGTTGAAAACAAGGCCTCATGTGACTCTGTTTTCTGTTTATTCGTTTATAGTCAAAGCCTCGAACAACATCTAAGCATTAGCTAGGAAAATATTCTGAAAAAATGTAATGTGAATGCTGAATGATTTTGTGAAAAAAGAAACATGAGTGTCAAACTCGTTTTTACCGAGGTCCACATGAGCGTTATGGTGGGCCTGAAAGGGCCATTTGTAATTAACTTTAGTAATTTGTGTTCAACTTCAAGTAAACCCAAAACATCATGTTCCACATTTCTTTGCTACAGCTAAGCACCACTAACAAACAATAACTGAGCTCTATGTGGTATTTCCTGCATAGAAACAGTGTTTTAAGACGCCCTCTTATAAACACTGAAAAGTAAAACTGACTAAATGGGAAATAAATAATACAGAAATACTATTAAGTAAAAGGAAGAGAGTTTTGCTCATTGTTGAGTTGTGGTGAGTATCTGCCATCTTGAATTCTGAACACTCCCACTTTCCAACAGGGAATTCCCACTTGAGGTGGTATTCCAATTTTTATTTATGACTTGGAAGTGGGAAACTCTGACTTCCCAGTATGACGGAGCCGCAGCAAAAATCCCGCTAAATGGAGATTTTTCTTGGTGAATATCACCAACTTTTGAATCCTGTGCACTTCCAACTAGTGGTGGGACGTCGTAATTTTGCAGGTAAAATAATCGATAATTCATTATGGGAGATGTAGTTTAGGGTCAATGCTGGTTTTAACACACATTAATATATCTTTAAAGCTTTTGTACACCACGTAAAATGCCATGGCGGGCCACATTTGGCCCATGGGCCTTGAGTTTGATGTGGTATAGAAGAAAAGCTAAAAGTTTAAGCAGTATTTAGAAGCCAAACTTATCAAAACAAAGGAGACTGGTTTCAGAACCCATGCCGTGTGATGAGCTTTGCCCGACTACATCTAGCCGATACTCCTCTTCACTCACCAGCTCAGGCTCCTTCCTGCAGAGAGGTGACTTTTCATGTCTCAAGAGCCAGCTTCCATAAGCTAGGGTCAAAGTGCCAAGACTTCAGCCTTTGGCTGATGCCCACAGCCTTTTGCACCATTTATTGCAGTCTAAGCTGTAAAACAAATTCCTTTAATAGTTTAAATTTTTGATCACAATAATCTGAAACATCAGTGTCTTTTTGGTATTTCACACTTAAATATGTCCTTATCTAGTTAAAAATATTTTCTCAAGCACTTTCAGCTTTTATAACTTCCTCTGTCTGTCTGTCTGCAGTGGTCTGCAGGAAGGGTTTGGACAGCACCACACTGGCAATTCATGATCAGGAGATCTATTGCAAGTCATGCTATGGGAAGAAATACGGGCCTAAAGGCTACGGCTATGGACAGGGAGCAGGAACACTAAACATGGACCGAGGAGAGCGGCTGGGAATCAAACCAGAAGAGTAAGACGAGCTACAGCATGAAAACAGAATGTTTGTACTTCACTGTCTTTTGTTTTAAATATGGAATATATACAGATTAGATGTGCAGGAGAGAAATGTATTTATGGGTTTATTTGTCTTAAATTAGACTGAGTACTGCAGTCCAATCCATATTGATCTGCAGTAGGTGCAGAAGTATTCACCCCACTTTCTACTTCATTCACTTAAAAACTGGAGTTTAGATTGATTTCTAATTTGATTACAAGTAATAATTCAACAAAATTGTTTCATACTATTAAAATGAAAATGTGGAAACACTTGTTTAAAATAATTAAATATATACATATATAATTGAAAAGGTGTGTGCACATGTGAGCACCCCAAAAGACACTACTTTCTAAAGAGATAGTCCAGTTAACTTTGAAGTCAACTTTGAGGCAAAAGTCTTCATCCAGGCTAGGGTATTGGCTAACCATGAGTACTAGTTATTATTTTTTGTTTATTTGTTTCTTTTTTTATTATTATTATTGTCCAGGCTTAAAAGAAAACTTTTCTTCAGCGCTACGTTTCTAAAACCAACACTGGGTTAACAAAGTGGTTATCTTGTTTTTACAAGATATTTTTGTCATTACACAAAGATAAAGCTTAACATAATTTCATGTCATTTGACAGTTCTACGTTTCTGTAAATATTAGTTAATGTAGCGTTGTTCACACCAATGTGTTGTTTTTGAGAAAGAGATGTTATAATGTTAGATGCCTGCAAAAAATATAATAAAATTATGCACTCATTTGTCTGGCCAGAAGCCTAGCCTGGACAAAGACTTTTGCCTCTTTCTATAAACTTAGTACCCTATGAAGAATACTGTCTATAACAAACTAACTATCGATATCTATTAGACAGAGCATCACTTCAAAGTTCTTTGTTCCTTGCACAAATAATTTTTTCCCAGTACTGATCCCTGATGGAAAAACAATGGCGCTAAACAGCTAATGCTAACCGCTAAGATGATTAGCGGGGCGGACGTAAACCTGTTGTTAATTTTGTTTTGGTTTAATTTGAAGGTAAGTTGGATCATTTGTGGCAAATCGGCCAATCCAAATCCAGAGTCTACACTCTGGGGGAAAATGAAAAGGTGGAAGGCTCAAAGCTGCAGAGAAAGTGATACAATGTTTGCTACGCAACTACGACAACGACAGCTGGCTTTGGCAGTTCAGATGGAGTATACTGGGCACTTATAAGGGGATAGTTGTTATTTAATTGGAAATAAATGATTTAAAAATAGGAGTTTTACACTTGTGAACTTTTTAGTGGACTTAAAATTAGTGTAACCTTATTTAGCGGAAGCTAATTGGTCCACTAACGTTTCCCAAAGTTAGCAAAAACGCTAATCCACTTTATGGGAAGCTAGTTCCTCTATTAGCAGGTTAGCAAAACTGTGCCCACCACTGCCAAGAGCTATATCAACAGATGGATATACAGTATATTAAGATGAGTTTATTTTATGTTTAGATTGACCACAGGTGGATCTAATTTACCCAATTATATGGCTTCTGAAGAGAATGTTTGAGGCTGAAGAGACTTGCCATTTTTTTGTCGTTTTAAAAGCTTTCCCATCATTTAACTTCAATTACTATCTGTAGAATTATTACTTAAAATCACATTGAACATTCAAGTTCATTCCAATTCATAATGCAACTACAGAAAGAACACCAAGGCAATTGCGACCCACTGTATGTACCCAGATGTATGTCATCAAAGTTTCCATGTAATGGGAGTAAAGAAAACCCTGGAAGGTGTGCACAATACTTTAAACCCAACTCCTATTTACATCACATTTCAAAACGTCTTGTAAAAAGCTGTTTCATCAAACAGCATTACATGAGTGAGGACTCGGAGGTCACTGAGTTCAGTGGAATCATGTAGTCGTGGTTGATGACTGACTGGATTGTTGTTTTTAAACAGCATGGGCTCACCGCCCTGAACTGGGTGAACGTCTCAAAAAAAACAAAAACCTGCTTCACGTAAAAAAATCTTCATTTAAAATTTAGCCATCAACTACATGAAGTCAGATTTACTTGTATTGAGCTAAAATTAGATGTTGTACAACCGAGTCATTCACAGCACATATGCTGCTAATTGAAGGTCCAAAACAATTTCACCATTTCTCATTATAAGATGAAGTCTAAAACTCTTACATGAAAAGTGGCACTTAATATGTTTTCCTCCAAGCAATGCTAGGTCTTTAGTTTTGTAAAGGTCTCCTGTAACTGAGTTATTTTTATTATTCAGATTAGTGCAGCATTCCTGCAATAGTTCAGCAAACATATAACTTGTGTTCTCTTCCTTCATGCAATTTGTCAGTTTTTTTGTTCTCCACTAACTGAACCACAAAAGCTTGGAGTGGAAAGACCAGCCAACAGTCTATTGCCTCATCAAATCCCACTTGGTTTGTAGAACAGTTTGAGGTTTGGTGTAAATCTGCAGCAGAGGCTCTGGAATCTCTGTGACATTACAGTCTCTCAGAAGTGGAAGGAAAATGATACAGGGTTTTTCAAAACTTTTTAGAAATAAATAACTTAAAAGTGTGTCGTGCATTTGTATTCCACCCCTTTGACTCAGTACTTTGTAAAACCACTTTTCATTTCAAATCCAGCTGTAAGTCTTTAGCAGCAGCAGCACAGATGGGAAAAAAAGCCTTAATCTTTGAGTAACTGGTAAACTGGTAACACTTGCATACATTATGTCCGTAGAAATTAAATGCATACACTTTTTATGTACTCTTGTATTTTAACAGGTTGCTATTAACTATTTTAGAAGTGAACTAATCAAACTTGTAATTCATTTTGTGTCAACTGCTTGAGTTTTTTTTTATTTCAAAACACATTGGAAGAAAATTGTGCTGTAAAACACACTATGGATACAATAAATTGGCTCGGTTGGTAACAATACATTTTACTGTAACTATAATGCAGGGTTAGAGCTTAGATTTAGTCTTCAACAAGAGTGTTAAGCTATGACATTCACAACTAAAGTATTGCTTAGTTAACTATAATTTAGAAGAGATAGCTAACTGTATTTTCTTTTAAATTTTCTTCTTTTTATTTTCTTTTTATATCCATAATTACAGAAGTTGACAGATTTGTTGGTACTTCTTTTGTTAAAAGAAAAAAAACCTACAAAGGTCACTGAAATAAATTGAAACAGAAAATGACTGAAAAAAATTAAGGAAAATAAATGATTGCTTTTGAATTTTGGTTGATTGGAATTATTTTAGAGAAAAAAAGTCAATAAAACTGGCCTTGATGGTACCCCCATTAAAGATTGCAAATAATGTGACCATAGGGGGATCTTAAACTAAGGTGTGTCCTGTTAACAGTATCATAGTGTGTTCAGTAAGGTCTGACTATTTAAAGAGTGACAGGTAGTCACAGGGCTGTTTGGTAACATGGTGTGTACCACACTGAACATGGAGCACAGAAAGCTAAGAACAGAGTTGTCTCCGAAGCTTAGAAAGAAAGTTGACAAACATGTTGAAAGTAAAGGTTATAAGACCATATCCAAAGTAGCTTCATGCTCCTGATGATTCAGAAATATAAGATCCACAGGACTGGAAACAACTTCCCTCAATGTGAGATATGAGAAGAAAATTTTTGAAAAATTGAAATTACAACTAATATATGGTTCCACAGCTCTGACCAGCTTCGATCTGAAGCTGAACAGTCAGCTCCCGGTCATGTGGTTGAGAAATTCCTTTACATATACACCTTCCACATACGGTGCAGAGCTCCTGGGAAACCCCTCCCACTGCTGTACACCTCACAGCAAGGGGTTTCTTCCCATTGGGGTCTTCACTTCAATATACGCCGTTTGTCCACAAATCCATAATGGACAGAGCACTGCACATTTTGGAAGATGGATTCATCTGTGCACAATGTCTGTGCTATATCCAGGAGCTTTTTCCTGGTTGACTACGTTTTATAAATGTATGGAAGAGTCATACAGATGGACGGAAAACTATCCGTGTTGTTTGAATGCACAACAACCGACTTCTGGAAGCATAGTTGAAGGAAAACGACAGCAATGTTGTAAGTCAATTAGAGTTGGTTTCATGGCTTTGGATGGAGTATGTCATTAAGTTTTCTGAAACAGAGTTTTACTTGTAATTGTATGGGAACATGCAATGATGGCAAATGAAGTACTTTTACTTTTTAAGCCAGAAAGTTGAACGTTGGTCAGATCTGATGTTTGCTGTGTTTCTACATAGCTTGTGACAAAATGCAAACAGGACTAATGATGTTCTTCCAATGACGGCTTTCTTTTTGCCACGGTTAGGGTTTTTTGTTAATCAATAAAGGCCAGACTTGTGGGAGGTGAGATTCTCCCACCTGAGCTGTGGACGTGCTGCCTGCTTAGAGTCAACTCAGGTGGACTATCACGTCTTGATGGTTTTGCAGTTATGCCAGACTCTATTGTCAGATGATGGGTTGAATTGAGCTCCATGAGATGTTCAAAGTTAGGGATGTTGTTTTAGAAGGTAACCCTGCTTCAAACTTCTCAACAACTTTATCTCTGTCTAGTGTGTTCTTCATGAAGCTGTTTGTCACTAATGTTATGTAATAAACCTCTGAAGTCTTCATAGAACATAAGGATTTATAGTGAGATTAAATCACAAAGTTACTATGGTGACTTCTGAAGGCTCTGGATTTTATCTTAATGTATTAAATTAAAGGAGTCAGAATACAAATAAACTCACTCTTTACAAATTGTAAAAAAGTGTAGTGTTTTTATTTCTCTTCACAATCATGCACTACTTTGTTAGTCTATTATAAAAAAGTTACAATAAAGTACATTGTGTGAAGTGAAGTTTGTGAAGGGTATGAAGCCTTTCAGTCAGAGTGTTGATCCCTCCCAGGACATGGGGTGATTGTAGTTATGAAAGTATTTGTTATGTAACTTGTAGAATCTTGCTCACCGTGCTCTCTGTCCTCCACAACAAAGGCCTTCATTCAGTCAAACATCAATAAACACTGTTCCAGGGGCCCCACTGTGGGCTGCTAACTTTCCTACCAGCGTCTGAGGTTACAAACACGAGGAGAAGGGTTTAGTCATTTTATATTTGAGCTTAATTACTTGAAAGCTTTACAGATTCATTTTAAGCTTTTGTGAACATGATTCATTGCTAATTTCTGTTTTGTAAGTAAGTCTTTGTGTTTTTTTGTTTTTGCTCACACTTGCAAGGTTTGTGATCTAATGAGAGTAAAATATTTTACACGTCTCATTTTGTTAGGAACATCACTCCTTCAGTAAAGCATGGTGGTGGCAGTATTACGTTGTGAGAATGTTTTTCCATCAGCAGAAACTGGTGAATTGGTCAGAGTTATAGGAAAGACATGCTACAATTTATACACAAATTTTTTAAGGGTTTTCAAATATTGGATACAAATTTTTTTTTTTTGATTATTTTGATGTAGTTTGTAGATAGAATTTTAAAAAACGATTTTTTCATTAAAGGGGCAATATCATGTAAAATTAACATTTTGGAGTTTTATATCATGTTATAATGTTATCCTCTCATCAAAAAATATTTGGTTTGACTCATTCATGCATGTTTGAGAAATCCTGTAGTGTCCTGAGGCAGCCAGGCAGGAGAGCAAAAACGACCGGTT
>JARVJO010000180.1:15231675-15248012 GCA_031762555.1 Cynodonichthys magdalenae | reverse complement strand
ACAATATTGATACCAATCTCTTAGTTGTTTCCAGCTCTATCCATTGCACTTGTAAAAAGAGCAATTCATGGACTTTTTTTTTTTGTCTCACACCTACATGAAAATGTGCAGTACTTTTTCTCCATTGTACAAGTAGTACAACTACACAATATGCTGAAATATTTCATGTTAATGAACCTATAATGTCAGAGTTGTTGGAGTAAATCAAAGAATTCAAATAATGTATTGTTAACTTTATTTGTAAGGCCTGACCAAACGTCTAATTCTTCTCAGTACAAGGAGGTTTTTGTAAAAAAACTCTGACATGAAGGTGGCAGACAATATTCTTTCAAGAAATGCTAGACTTTTAATTTAAAATAAAAAGAGTGAATTATGAATGATTTTATACAAGTTTGTTCGATCCATCAGTCAATTAACACAAGCTGATTAGCTTGTATTTAATTTTCACTCATTCCTATCGGGGCTCATTTAAACATGATGAAGTCTTTCGGTTTCATCCGTTTCATGGAAACAATGTAGAGCGATTAAGAGTATCGTGTTTTAAGGTTTTCTTCTCCCATGATGCACCTGTTCTTTTCCAGTCATAAGATCTGGATGAAAACAAACGTTATGTAAGATATCAAAATAGGTTATGAAACAGAGGGTTGCACCTAACAGATGCTTCAGGAGGGTGCTGTCTGTAAATATGTTCTGTTTGAAGCAAGCACTGGCTTCATGTTCTTTGTTCACCCCCCCTCCTTTATCTCTCTCCTTCCGTCTCCCTCTCTCCATCCGAAGCTGCCGTAGCGCTCAGCGATGACTCCGTCCTTCTGACCCCAGGCAGGATGAGCCAGCGGCAGGTGAAGGAGAGGGACAAGGAGAAGGAGGCGGGCCTCCAAACCCCCAGCAGGGAGCACATCAGCACGCCCTCCACCCTCAGCCCAGGGGTCAGCTACAGCCATGGTAAGACTGTCTCCCCTCTAGCTCTCCTTTCGGGGGGTCTTATGAAACTAAAAGTTTAGAGGATGTTTAACTTCAGCTGCACAGACCTTTATTTTTGAACGTGACCTGTTTCACATTAAACCATGGGGAACAGCTCTCTAATAAACACTGATTATGAGTAGTGAACAGTTCACAAAATCTATGTTTTGTTTTAGTTTTTGTTCCTGCAATTTCACTTTTTGTCTTTTGTACACTCCATAGCTACAGTACATCAATAATAAATACCATTACTTTAGAAAGTACGTACTTTCTTACTTTATAGTTTATTTGTCACCATGCGGAAATAGATTGTGGTAAAATTAGTACAGGCATATCTTAGGCATTGCCTTTCATCTACAACACAAAATAAATCACAAGTAACAGCAACAGGGCGTTCCTTCTAATACAATACATACATGTCACATATTAAAGACAAAATCACTTGTAGCCAAATTATAGGATTGTGTTAAAACATGTTTAGCAACAAAAAAAAATAGAAATTAGTTGCTTTTCCAATTAACTTAAGATTAAATTTCTTTATGATCCTTTTAGTGTCAAACTCATGTTCTCTTAGGGGCCACAAGAGTGTGATTAACTTCCACTTTTCCTGTTTAACTTCGACTAAACACTAAACATCCTCGTCCCATTGCTACATCTGAACAGCACTAACAAACTAACTGAGCTTTACGGTAAATAAAGGCTTTAAAGCTGCTTGCTTTAAGACTTTATCTTTGTCCATATAGAAATAAACTTAAAGAATGGACAGTTTAAAAAAAAAAGTTATATATTAATTGTTCTGCTCTATATTCAAAACACAACCCTGTGGTTTCTTCCACTGGTCTATATAAACACAAGTTGTCTCTGACTGCAATCTGATCTCAGTGCCCCCACAGTGATCCAGTCCCCTGGGGGACGAGCCAGATGTAAACAGGAACGTTTAGTATTTTTTGAGCTGCCTGCCAAGTAATAAATTAATAAAAATTTGTACGTGTTTGTACTTGAACAATTCACTGCAGGGAGGGGAGACACCAAAGCCAATACATCATCAGGAGGCGAGTTGGTCCTCACTGGGTGAGGTTTGATGTTTGGGCTGAAGTGTAAAAATATCTAAGTACGGTAAATGTAAAAATACCTTAACTGAAAATGAGTTTGGTAAAAAGTATTTATGTAAAAGTCATAAATCTGCTCACAATAACCAGGAAAGTAAAAGTAATTTTACACACACTCTAAAAAATGTTGAATTTACTAAACCAAGTTATGTCAACTGGTTCTACTAAGTCGAGTTCAGTAAATGTAAAGCAATTTTTACATTTTTTTAAAAGGATATGTGTAATTTTTAAATGTTTCTAAATTCAACACTTCATTTTTTAGAGTGCATAAACTGCTAAATCTACTGTATCTAAATTCGTAGCATGTACAGATGTGTTAGACTTTACAATAAAGAATTAAGTGTCTTTTTTTGTTTTGAATGAAACAAAATAAAGTTATGATAAAAAAATTACTTGGTAAAATTACAGATCACTAAATAATTTACTTAAGTACAGTTACAAAGTAAATGTACTTGTTTTTACTATACAATAATAAAATTGTCATTTAAAGGAACAAATTTGTCAGACTGGCAAATAAAAAAATTGCACAAAAAAGTACAAAATTTAAGTACTTGTGCAGTATTCTGTAAAAAGTATACCTGCCTTTTGAATATAATCAAATTATATTCAGAAGCCAAGAATCACCCTTTTGGTTCAAGGAGCTTTAATACTTAAATCACATTTTAATGAGAACATTCACTTAGTAAAGATTATGTTTGATATTTTTTTTACGTTCTTGTTGCCAAAAATGCTTGAATATTAAAAACTCCCTGACTGACAATAAAACAAGCGTACTAGAAAAACAAAAATGATGATCCTTGTAAAAACAGCTATTTATTTTTTGAATTTGATCATTATGAAGTTATATTCATTTAAAAATTCCTAAATCAAGAAACAATGGGGAAAAAAAGATCTTTTTTTTTTCACTAACCTTGTAGAACTCACGCATTGCACATTTTTTAAATCATCAAAGTTACAAAACAATTGATTTTTATGTATTTAAATATACAATTTGTTCTTATTGTTCATCAAATGATAAATACAAAATGTAAAATTGACTTACTTGTCTCGCCCCCCTTCTTCAAACTATAAAGGAATATTTGGCTAAATCTACATTCTGCTAGAAATGTGCATGTTTTCAGTGACGCTTCTTCAAAAGGCCGTTCCCTTCACAGAAAATAAATCATACTTGTGACAATAATGTGAGTCTGATCTCGTTCTCTCACTGCTAAATCCTTTCATACAAACAGATAATCTGCAGGTCAGACAGAAGATGTATTACTGAAGGGAAAAGAGGATAGTTGATGCCAGTAATCTTACATAACTCCCTCAAGCACCTTGTTCTTGTGTTGCATTGCCCTCTTGTGGGTTTTTGTGATCGCTTCACTACAATGGGTAAAGATTATGACTAGAATCTAATAATTGCTTAATACTCGTTTTATTCCAGGATGTCAACAGACTCTGACATGTTCTTAAAATCTACCAGTCTTTGTAGTTTGTAAAGGAGTTTTGGAAGATGTCTGTTTTGTAACGTTGATCTGACAGTTTGTGCAATACTGATACTCAACATGTTGAGTATCAGATCCTGACCACTAGAGGGAGCTATCACAACACACAATCCAAGGACTTTACATTCAAAGGAGACTTATCTAATTAAAGTTTGTACCTCGTCACCAATTTTACCGTGATCAACTGATGGCCCGTGGGCCTTGTCCAGCTTGCTAGGGATCCTTTTTTCTTGTTCAAGTTTCTGTGCTAGAAGCTTTGGATGAAAACAACACAATTTATTAATTGATATATAAATATGGTATATAACAATATTATTAGTTTCATTGTAAAACTAAAAATGTACAAATTCTTTTTGATATTTGTACTTTTCAAGGTTAGGACCAAAAGACCATAGTTTATTTACTTCCACTTTGAGTTTTTATTAACGTCTCTAACAAACCAAATTATCATGTTTTTGCAGTTTGCAAAGTGTTTTCCGCAACTTGCCTTAAATGTAATCTAAAACATGCTGAAATATGTTTTTGTTATAATCAAACATTTTCACAAGTAAATGGTCAGGAAAACTGCTAATACTTTATTTTGTTGCAGTACCAATAAAATTCCATGTTTGTCTAAGCTACAAATATCTGTTGCAGAGCCCTGGTTCAAACAAACAATTCACCTTTTGTTATACAGTATTTATCCATTTTTACAGTGGCACATACTGTAGAAGGTACTATTTGTAAAACCAAAATAATAAATCATTAAATTAGAGTAACGACACACCTAAAAATAGGGATTGGCTTTTTGTGCAAAAACACTTTTTGAATTAGTTTAATTATTCAGTAATTCCTTTAAATATTCAACCCCCCATCTCCTCCAACCATCCTGTTACCTTGGTTCTCCCCAACTATCAGCCACTGCTTCAAACGTTGAATCAACTAATGCTTCACATGTGCTTCTTTTGTCTTTTACTTAATTATTCATGTTCTAATTAGGACGGAACAAGTGTGAAACAAGAACAAACTGTTAAACAGCATTTTAACAGGCGCTAATCTCAGCTGCCGTTTTCTGATTCTGGATCATTCGGTTTCATATTTTTTGCTCAAACATTGACAGCATCCACACAGTTGGCACCTAAATATTGATAATAAGTAGACCATGGACCTTCTACTGCAAGTTCTACCCATTTAAATGAACATAATGTTTCATTAAAATACATTTTTTTTCAGGTTTGGTCACATTTCTACTCAAATACTTTATTTTCTAACAAGTCTAGCTGGTGGTGGTGTTGACGTAAAGCCCCACCTTTATAATATGCAGACACTGTTTCCAAAAATACAACATCCGATTCATGTGTTGGTTAAGATGTACAAACCTTCTGCTACTACATTTATGTCTTCAAAAGCTTGTGCTATCTTAATTTACAGGTTTTAAACTTTCCATTGTCATTATTATTCCATACCCAGTGAGAAATGCTGACGTTTATTCAGTTGTCCAGCACAATGTCCTAACAAACTAAATCACACTGGTGTAATAAAATAATAAAAGCCTTGTGTTCTTTGACTAATGGTTTCCTGAGTGAATCATAATTATGATGCAGCAGCAGCAAATCTGCCAGCTGAAACATTTCTGTTTATCCTCCCAAACTGCCGGTCCATAAGATGGCATGAAGGCTTTGTCTGACCCTCCACTCCGCGCAGTCTAAATTGGGTAACCATGGCAACTGATTTCTACTCACAACAGAACTCACGCAGGACCAGCTGTAGCCATCGGTCTTGATCTGTGTGAGAAATTCAAAGGCTGCTCTGTCTCTCAGAGTTGCAGTTTTTATGGCAACTGGGGTTTTTTTGTTTTTCCTCGACTTCCTGTATAAATGTTTTATTCTTGCCTGTTGTAGTTCAGCAGAGCTACGCATATCATCGCTGACGTATGACTTCTAAAATCGAGAAGAGAGGTGTAGGAGCTGTGAGGAAAATTCACAGCCGAGGTGTGAAAACAGTCGGTTGTAGGTCAGCAATGTCACACAGAGCTGTTGAATAAATAAGTTTTGCAAGCAAGGTTTCTAGAGGAAATCATGCGTTATTGTCAGCCTTTTGTATTTTGTTATTATATCTTGGCTCTCAAAAGCAACCATGCATCCTTATTACTATTCCTCCACTATCCTCTCACAATGTCTGGTTTGCTACTGCTCCTGCAACTTTGAAAAAGCCCATAAAATCTATTAAAGCTTATCAATATATTATCTTCACAGAAAGTAATATGAAAAAATATAAATAAATTTGGAAATTTGTTAAAACAAGTGTGAACAATAATGGAGAACCATCATAATAAGTTTAAATTTTTTATCAAAAGTTTGGATTTTATACAGTAACTGTTTACGTTTTTTGATTTTAGAAGATTTTATTGCAGAATGTTAAACTTAGTGTTTTTTGTTGATTTATTTATCAGGGTTGCCATTAGTCTCCACCCGCAGCAGAGACTACTCTTCCTGTGGTCCAAAAAGACAAAAAACATACACACATTAAAACAAATCAATTATTACAAACACTTTAAAACAAAACAACACAAAAAGAAAAAAAGCACTCAATTAAATATTTAATTCAAGACAACTATTATTTTTTTAGATCATGTTTTAATCTAACATGATTATGGATACTTATTGTAGGAGGCAACATATTCCAATATCTAATGGCTCTTTATATTACTAATGATGTCATACACGTAACGTTTCAGCTATCCAAACTCAGAGTTGTCAAGTAGTGAAGTACAAATACTTTACTATACTTATGTAGACATTTTGGTTATTTATACTTTACTAGAGTAATTATTTTTCAGCCTACTTTTTACTTCTACTTCTTACATTTTTATGCAATTATTTGTACTTTCTACTCCTTACTTTTTAAAAATGCAAAAAAGTATTTCTGTTCTATTTCACTTTGGCTTGTTTTCATTCTGCCTTGTCATCATACTGAATGTGAGGTGCACTGTGGCTCAGTTGATAGAGGTGTTGCCTCTGAGCAAGAAGGTTGTTGGATTGAATCCTGGCCCGAGGACCTTTCTGAGTAGAGTTTACATGTTCTCTCTTAGTCCATGGGCTAGAGGGGCTCACCTGCACCCCTCACTACTGAACTTCTCTGGTATTTTCATGTACCTTAGGGTCTACTCTTTCAGAAAATGCATGTTAGCAGAAAAAAATTGGGTCTCACTGCCCCCCAGGGACCCCTTTTTGACCCTTTTCCATTGTGACCATCAAAATTAGGGGTATACAGGAACTTTAACTGCCAAAAACTTTGCTATAAACTAATCAAATTTTATAAACAAGGTATCAGCAGATTTGTATTGATTAGCTCTTCGATTTAAATGATATTTCATTAAAAAATATGCAAACAATGACATCATTGTTAGAGTGTCAAAAGCTCACAATCCCAACAGAAGATGAAAAATTTCATATTTTATCTGAGTTTACCACAAAGATCCTAAATATTCAAGATAGATCTACTTATTAAAAAAAAGCCTGTTAACAAAACACTAGACCAGACCAGTGGTTCCCAACCTCAGGGGGCGGGTCCAAACTTTCAACATTATAAAAGCTTTTATTTTACCATGTAAGCCAGTTGAGACTTAACCCTCATTTACATTGATGACCTGGTCAATATTTTATTACATTATAGTCATTATGGTCTTGAGAACAAGGCTTCTTTGGGAGGTGGTTGTTCACTATAGATCCATGTGGCGCGGTCTAAGATTTGATCTTTAATAGTTTTTTTCCCCCCATTGCTTTTACTTTATACTTTGAGTAGTTTTACAACTAGTACTTTTATACTTTTACTTGAGTAAAAATCTTGAGTCGATACTTCTACTTTTAAAAAAGTATTTTTAAACCTTAATATCTATACTTTTACTTGAGTAATGAATGTAAATACTTTTGACACCTCTGTACAAACTTCTGATTTCTTTTTCCAAATAAACTAGTTTTCACCCACAAATGCTACATGTCTAATTCAGTTTGTACAAGGATAGGCATTTTTTGGGGCGGTAGTTGCATTTGTACCAATCTTTGTCTGGAATTTTCTTTGTTACAAATGGTTACCACTTCCTAACAAAGGCCTCTTTATAAAGGAGATTAACTTGTTTATAACACATTATTCAGTTCTTCATAAAGAAGCCCTTATTAGAAAGTAGTACCAAAAAATGGATCCAAGTCTTCATAAATTTTCAACATTATACAATAAAATTCTAAAATGCCTAACAAAACTGTTTTTATAGTGTGTTGCAATACTGTGACAGACACAGTACTTCAGTAAGAAATAAACATTTATTGCTGTTAGTATTAATAGTAATTATAGGAAATATTTTATGCAGTTGACAGATGCAGATGACTTACTGCAGTTATCTGCTTTAATATCTGAGCTAATCTGATTTATGAGGTGGGCATGTACACACTCGTAGAAAGTTTAATGCATGAGGATTAGATTTTTTATGATTTTTGAGCTAAATGAGGGTCGTATTTTACTAAATGGTGTTATAAATGAATAAATACAATAATTGTTCCTTTAACTAATGATTCCTACTCTGTTGTACATGATGTGTGTTCTGTAACTGGCTTTAATCTGCAGCCTCAAAACCTTGCTGTCATGTTGTATTGGGTTTGTTTACTCACTTGTTGCGTTATCACTCCTGCAAACAAACTGTGCTCCTCTGGTTGGCCTGCCAAGGCAGCTGTCTGTTTGTTATGACTCACCAAGAACAAAAATAAACCCAAGAAGCTGTTTGGACCAGACTTCTTAGTCAGCTTTGAAGTCTCTCCTTGCTTTTGCCACCTTAGGCTGGCATGTCCCTCTTTTGTGGATGAGATAAAGGTAGGGACGGGGTCTGTGTGATGGAAAAAAGACAAGTGGTGATGAATTGAACAGTAGATAGAGATGAAAAGCAGAAGAGCAGGTGGAGTCAGCCTGGATTTAAGATCAGCTGCAGGGATTAGATGAGGCTAACTACATGTAAGGGGGCTGGTCTTATCGTGTCCCATCTTCCTGCTACACTCATCCAATGAGCAAGCACCGGGAGGCCTGTGCACCAGGACTGGGTCAGAATGTGTACTGTAGGTAGTGAAAAGGCTGCTGCAGTACAGAAGAACAAGAGGACATGATGGAGAAGATTTCTGCTTTGGTCCCTGAGCTCTGCTCAGACATGAGGACCTTCTGTGGATGGACACGGCATGTGTGTGAGGCACGAGTGATACTAGCATGACTCGGGAGATTAGTCTGCTCTTGATCTTTGGACTTGTTCTTTGAAGCATTTGTCTACAGAAAGGCAAGGTATAGTATTAGCTTACTTAAACTCCACAGATGTCTCGTTGTTTGTATTGTGCTTCTTTGTGTTTGGTTTCTATGTGATGTCATTCTCTTGAAGACAGAAAGGACATGGCACCAAGATAAAAGAATAAATCTGGACTTTGCATGATAGATGGATGGATGGATAACTTTATTAAACCTTTGGATGAAATGACAGTTTTCAGTGGTGTGTTAAGGTTGTGAGGCGAGGAGTACAGTAGATATTACCTATAGGTCTGTGTTGATAAAGCTTCTTTGCTTGTTGTCTAATCCCAGGCTTACATAGTTTACTCAGGCCCGTCCTGTAAAGCTGTAGATGTTTTGTGCATGTGACTCACAGTCTGACATTTAGGTGTAATGAACTGTGATGAATAATAGCTTGATGGTCACCATGTCAGGGTGGTACTGTTGTTTTATCAGAGACTCTACTGTCAAACATTTGCAAGAGACACTTCAATTATTCCCATTTTAATGGTCGGTACTTTTAAAAACTTACTTGTATGACAGTCTGGGATCATGGCTCTGTTGTTTGGCGTTCACCCAGTGAATGGTGGGAGGCTGTTCTAATTGAACAGAAAAATGACCCAGATGACTATATTTGGAAAATGTGCCTTTCAAATGCCACTGGCGCCGCTGCATTGGACAATTTCCTCTCCAAGCAGGTTAATTAGGTCTGGGGTATGAATTATACATACCCAGCATCCAATTACCTGCTTTAATTAAAGTACATATGAGTCAGAGCACCAGTGCTAGCAGGTTTTATCAGTTGTGAAGGGATCAGAGTTCCTGAGGGACTGAAGTTTTAGAGGGGATTATGCTGTTTATACTTCTACAGTCTGTCTCAGATGAAGTGTCTCCACAGACGATTTGTGGAAAGACTTGATACAAAGTGAATAAGCTTTGGAAAAGGCTGACGTAAAAAAAATAAATTAATTAGATCATATGTTAAAAGGACGGCAGTGGATAATGTACCTCACAGATTCAGTTTTAAAGATGAGAACCAAGGCTAAAAAGGCTCCAGTGTCCTTCATGGTGACACTTATCATCTTTGATGTCCTTCCACAAACCCATATCATGTTTTCAGGTTCTTACAAAAGAAAAGCTGTACATCACCGGAGAACAAGATGTGTGAGAAAGAACTCAAAGGCATTAAAAATATCCATATTTGTCAGCCTTTTTTCTTATGAGACAAATTAATCTTTTCAAATATACAGCTAGGTTTCTACTATAGAGTCATTTTCAGGAATTGGTGTTTGTGTATTACTGAGAACTCCTGTGTATTATTAGTCAGCTGGAAAAGTAGTTTGAGTCCGTGGTACCTGATTGGTTACAGATTGAGTTTTTGAGTTTGCCTAATAGAACACTA
Source organism: Cynodonichthys magdalenae (assembly GCA_031762555.1). Taxonomy (NCBI): domain Eukaryota; kingdom Metazoa; phylum Chordata; class Actinopteri; order Cyprinodontiformes; family Rivulidae; genus Cynodonichthys; species Cynodonichthys magdalenae. The sequence goes on along the minus strand of JARVJO010000180.1, from coordinate 15,237,777 downwards.
GATGTTTTTTCAGATGAGCTCTTATTTGACTGAATTTTAATCTCCAGTGAACTTTTAAAGCCTAATTTCAAAGTGTCTAGTTAAACATGTATTTTGCGTGGATTTTATTACATTTCTTACATGTTTTGGATGGAGGAGTTTGGAACCTGAAGTAAATCAAGTGTACAGCTGAAATTAATGCAATGTCACATGAGCAATGGAGTGGCAACAAACATCCTTCTGTCTTCAACAGAGCTTCTGTTTTATGCTAGTGTTTTTAACCTTAGTGTGTGTGTGTGTGTGTGTGTGTGTGTGTGTGTGTGTGTGTGTGTGTGTGTGTGTGTGTGTCTGGTGACTTGTTTTCTCTCTGGCAATATCAACTATTAGGATTTAAAATACACAAAGTATGCATTAAGGGACATTTCACTGCTCTTTATGAAGATATTAGCGCCAGCTCTTATAAACCATTAGCTCCACAATCTCTTCAGACCCTTTCATTTTTCTAAGATTATGGGCTTTTAAAAGTCCCTGTTGCTCCACTGGCCCAGTTAACCTCCTACTTTCAGTATGTACAGCAGCGGTTGACCTGTTGAGGTATATTTGTGGTTGATGCTGGTGCCGATTTTATGAAGCAGAGGGTTTTGTTTTTGTCCTAAAGATATAATTTAACTAAAAAGTCCAATATTTTGGGGGCTTTCATAATACTGAGGCTGTATGGGTAGTTTTCAAAGTTTTCATGCAAGCTCTGCAGTAGGGAGCATCTGAAAGGAAAACAACACAAACGCACAAAAATAAAATAATAACCAATGATCATGTGAGAGAGCCAACTGCAGGAATAATATAGGGATAGAGCTGCACAATCAAAATACCTTTTGAAGTTGATAATTTTTTGTTTGTTTTGATTTAGTTTTTGTTTGCTGCAAATTCTGCTAACTGAGAATTTTTATATTTTTTGATTTTCACCAAACAAAAGGATCAACATTGAAGGTGAATGCACATATTCTGACAGTAAAGCTGAGCTCTCCCACTTTATGTTCCTTTCAAAATAAAATACATTAGGATGCTCAGAGAACCTGTTTTTTCCCTCAGGACAGGTGCAACAGGCCCTTTATTTTTTTTCCGAACTTGCTCATTTTAACTGAACTTTGAATATTTGAAAAATCACTGCTCATCCTGACATATTGAATTGGTTTATAGTCAGGGTTACGAAGTTTAAAAACATATCTGATATCATCATATTTAGTTAGCTGTATTTTATCCAGTATCAGGCATGATTTTACTAGTTGTTTATTTATATATAAAAATGTAGCTAACAGTAATGATGAGAACTTCTAAGAAGTCATAAATTAAATTGCAGCTTTTGATTCTTTTGCATCAATGTCATCAGCTGTTTTCGCAACAGTTTACAAAGATAAGATAAGCTGTAAATGTCATGGTCATAAATCCATAACAACTGCCTCAACCCCATCTGTTGATGAAGATTGTTTTCTTAAGTCTAAAATAACATCAAGCCTTAGACTCATTTAAATAATCATTTATTGTAATGTTAAGCATGTAAAAGTTTTTTAGATATTTTGACCTTTTTATTCAGATTTAATCAGCTGTTTTTAAAGTAAATTATCAACTTTCAGTAAAAAGTAGGTAATATTTTTTTAGATTAACTGGGATTTGGTCAGAACCAGTGGAGAACTGGGCTAAATAAACTGTCGTCGGTGTTTCTTCAGTCTCATATGGCTCAGTTAACATCATCTTATGATGAAGCAGGGATGCTGCAGCAGCTTTTTTCCCCTGATCACATTGCAGCTTCCTAATGACGTCCATACAGGACTGAGTGAGGAAACTAAATTATACTGTGGCAATATTAAATAATATTAATGACCACCGTATGTGTCTTAGACGTGCCACTTCTACCCACAGTTCCAGTTGAAAAGCAGTGAAGTGTCACTTTGGATCTAAAGTAATGAATAAAGACTTTAATCAGTTATTCAGCTGTATTGAAAAATGAGAGATAGAACATCGGGGCTTTTTTTTTTTCTTCAGCCCAGAATGCAACTCCCCTCCCATCTGAAGGAGGGGGAGTAGGCAGGGCTCAGCTTATTCGTTATTAAGTACTTACAGGCTCTCACTCTCAGAGCAGAGAGCGAGTGTTTGTAAGGCAGACAGGGACAGTCGGCTAAAGCAGGCATAGAGGAAAACGGCACGCTGCACTGATTCAGTGCCTGCTATCTCAGCGTCTGTGTTTGTGTCTTTCCTGCTTTATTTATTCACTCACACACCAGAGTGATTCGGATTTCCGGGCACCCCCTCGACCTTCCACCCTTTGAGTGTTCCTTGCCGGACCCCTCGCCCCTCCCTCTCTCTATTCCCTCGTGCCCACCGGGAAGAGCTCCAGCCGGCCCCATGATGAAGGAAGAGGGCCTGCTGAGCCGCCGTCGTTTCTCCACGTGTGGCGGGACAGCATCAATTCGACCTCCGCACCCGGACGGACGCAAGCTCATCCGCAATGCCTCGTTTGGGGGCTATAACGAGCTGTCTCCCATCTCAGTGCCAGGTGGGTGCGCAATGGTGCGGACACTTTTTTGTGACGTTGTAGACTCATTGGTAAATTTACCTCATGATCTGTGAGTTTGCTTTGATGGTGAATGGAACGTGTTGGTGTTGACAAGCTGAGAGGATTTGTGATGTAGTTGTCAAGAGTTGATTTGGATCTGCTTTGGGCGCTTGTGTCAATTTTTTCACTTCAAAAACAAAATATTGAATTTATCTGTTGGTGGTGGGCATGCTTGCTACATGCTTTTCTCTTTCTTGAGCTGTAAAGTTAGTTTTGGCCAGAAAATGTAATAATTGATGAGAAACTTAACTGCAGAACTCCTGGGGAGTCTTTACTGCAGGACTGATTGCCCTCTGCCAGCATTGCCACTCTTTTGTCACAATCAAGAAAAATGTTCTGCGCAATTAATGTTGAAAACAAGCTGCAGGGACTCCCAAACCAGTGCTACGAGGAACAAAATGTAATTTTTTTCTTGCATTTCTGGAAGGGAGAGCAAATGTATCACTTGTTGTTAAGTAAGTAGCAGCCTTAACTCATTCTTGTTGCCTTTTTGGGGCAAATACTGGCAAAGTAAACTAATATGATCGCAACAAAGTCCATGACAGGCTTAAAAATAGTGTTAACAGAAAACTCACTACTACTTCTTAGAGATCAACAAGTTTTTTAAGGCCAATACTGATTATTTTGACATCAGTCTATCTAATTCCTGATATGTGCTGCCTATTTTCTTTTTTTTGTCCATTTCTTGAAGCCTATATAGCTTTCTCTTCCTCCATTTAACTGATAAAAATGACACAATGATAACAAATGTTACACAACTCTCAGTTTAAACAAAGAAGAAACATTAACAAAACAAACAAAACATGTCAACAGTTGATAACAAAGAATGGGAAATTTTTTAAGTTTTTAACAATAAAAATAAACAATCTTAAGATTGTTTTGTTAGATTGTTTTGTTTTTATTGTATCGGTGAACGCATACATGTAAAGGCTAATTCCAATACAAGAAAAAGGGTATCGGCCGATGTATTTGTCGACTACTACTAATAATACTAGTACTAATTTAACAATCAGCTTCTACTCTGGGAACACACAATCATTTTCAGCAGCATGCTGAAGCTCACGTGTATGGCAGGCAGTTCAAACATAAAATCAGACCAGGGATGGACAAAATCGTATTGTGTGCAAATAATCATCAGAAAAACTGTCAACAATTAATATTTGTCACTTTGCAGTTACTGCAATGAATTCCACCTGATGACATATTTTTGTGTGCGACACACTCTTACAATCAAGTGTGTATGTGAGCCCGTGGTGTGTTGTGTTACTAAAGATCTGCTACTTCTCCACATTGTGGAAAAGGTGGTTCCAATCATAGCTTACTATTTTAACCAGTTGAAATGAAGAAGTTAGTTTGAATGATGATTTGTAAGTATAATTTTACAACACAGGGTAAATGATTGAAAGTAAAAAAAAAAAATGCAACTGTCATTTATTAAACATAGTTGTAATTGGTATTGGCTAAATGCCACAATTAATCGTGATTATTTTTGCCAATATTGACAAACACTAAATCGGACATATTAGTATATTATAAACAAATTATTAGTTTGAGTTATCTTTAGTCATACAATTCAACTAGGCAAATTATCTTTTTGAGATATCTCTAATTACATTCTGACTAGTATAAATGTCACATTTACCATTAAGTTGTATAGAGGCAACAATTCAAGATATCTTCAAATTATTATTATTATATTAGAGAGTTGAATTAATTCAAATCAAATTTCATTATATAATTTTATAAAAATTATTTAAAAAAAAAAACAACAAAAAGCTGCACTCTTAATAAAAACTAGTCATGTTTCATCTACTACTGTTTGTACTTTATTTCGATTCTGTTTACAATAAGCAGCAGGACTTGTCTGGTTTCTCTGGTTTATTACTCAATGAATTAACAAAGATAATCCTCATTTTCAAAAGTGCACTTCATCTGTTAAAAAATGAAGGATTAAATCAATCTCGTGTTCATTTCTAAAATGGCTGTCTGAGTGATCTTTGTTCATCCTGCTGAAAAGGACACAAACCTGGAGGCAAACGCTTGAGCTGTGAGACGACGTCCCCTGTTCCACCTTTGCAGACAACTATTTTTAACTTATCTAAACCCAAGAAAGGCTGAGTGCACAAACCTTGTTTTGTGTTTTCACTTCCATGCAGTATGTATGACCTGGTACAACCTCTGTCCTCTGCAGTTTGTCAGTCTGCAGCTCGGTGCTTGAGGCCGTCTGAACGGCAGCTGTTCGGTGTGGAAAGTGTTTTCCATCATCTTTGTCTTCTTAGGCCTTATTTTTGTTTTTTTGTCTTCAGATTTACTCTGATGACCTTTTTGGCCAAAAGCCCACTTCTTTCCCCTTTTAAAGTACCCCCTCAAGCTTTACAAATATGAGTCACTGGCCTCGGCTCCATTCATCTTAATCTCTGACATTCAGCTGACCGATGCTAACATCCACTGCAGAAGACATCTGGTGCAGGCAGGTTGGAGTCATTCATTTTTCTATTTGTTTTTTATCTCCTCCTTTTTCTGTCTGTTTTACTCCACATCTACAGCCATGTTTGTGTCTGTGTTGGATAAAAAAATAACTTAGGAAAGTTTATGAGTTGGAATTGTAATTTTCTATACAACCCCAATTCCAATGGAGTTGAAACATTGTACAAAACAACAAATAAAAACAAAATACGATGATTTGCAAATCCTTTCTTAGCCTATATTCCATTGAACACACAACAAAGACTATAAACTGTTCAAACTATCATGGCAAAAATCAGCACAATTATGTTGCAGTGTGAAACCATATTTTTATGTTTTATTTCTGTGTGTTCTGTGTGTATTTCAGCTGTAGTGTGATTTGAACAACTAATCAAATTGTGGGACTTCACAAAAAAACTTTTCCTTAGTGTAACATTTAGTCACAAAATTTATTGGTAAATTTCCCAGTTGCCAAAGTACTTTTACCTATTTTTATTAAAGATTATTAGAATCATTCAGTTTATTTAGGTCACAACATAGGTCATTTTAGAGAACTGTACATGAGGAAAAAAAATCTAAAGAAGCCAGCAGATTGTGTTGAATCACTTCATCACAGTCTCCCATCATGAGCATCAGACAGTGGAGAGGAAAAACTCCCTTTTAACAGGAAGAAACCTCCAACAGAACCAGGCTCAGGACAGGCAGCCATCTGCCTCGACCTGCTGGGTTTGAGGGACAGGAAAGAGACACAGTCAAACACAGAATAACTGGTCCAGGTGTAATTTCTAGAAGAGAGACAAAGAAAACGCATATTATCGAAAAAAATAATTGCAATAAACATGTAGAGGAGAGAGACTAAAGACAACAGCAGAGTGAGGAAATGTGGTCTGTTTGTGCTCCAGCAGTCTAAGCCTATAGCAGCAGAACCAAGGAATAAGTCAGGAAACCTAAGCCTGAAAGTCTTCAGTTTAGTCTTAAAAGCAGACAGAGTGTCAGCCTCACGGACAGAAACTGGAAGTTGGTTCCACAAGAGAGGAGCTTGATAA
>JARVJO010000180.1:15211483-15226119 GCA_031762555.1 Cynodonichthys magdalenae | reverse complement strand
GTCTCCAAAATATGTCTGGCACTTTGGAGAAAATAGCAGAGCTGATGTGCTGAATAAATCTCAACAAAATAAAATTTAGAAAACAATTTAACATCGTCTATAAAGCTCATTATATACCGAGACAAATTAAACTTCAATTAATGCATAATTTAGTTGGTTTGTAGTTTGAGATCTTCATATTAATATTGTAGTATTATACAACAGTATTAATAGCCAATTTATTTTAATTTAAACAATTTATATAGTTAGTCTACATTATTACATTTAAAATTATAATTCTAATTCAAACAGAATAGCTTATTGTCAACATAATTATGGAGTGTGATCTTCAAACTAACGAAATATAAAGTTTTTAGTTAAGAAAATCCATCTGGATAACAGCAGACTGACTGCACGTAAAATATACGACAGGTCTGGACCACACGTGTATTTTGTTCGTATCTGAAAAAAATCTTAGATTACGAGAAAATTGGTGAATGCCACAACTTAAGAACAAATTTGTTCGTATGAGTGGTTCTTGCATGAGTCCCATTGTTCTTTCCTCAAGATACCATATATTATGTGAAGTGCACCAGCCCCTCCTGCAGCAAAACACCTCCAGAACATGATTGATAGCTTTCAGATCAATGGCTTCTTCCTTGCTGTGTGGCCTTACAGCCCACGTTGCTACACGACTCGTCACTTTGAGTAATGACGCTGTCCTTTTTTTTCCAAATTTGCTCCAGCTACATTCTAATAGGTCAGTTACATCCTGGAGAGTATATAATAGCTGTTGATTTCATGACCTGTTTTTGCAGCAAGGTTTTTCTAAAGCAGATGCGTGTTCAGTAAAATGAGATTCAGTTTTGACCTGCTTCCATTTGCTGCATGTTACTCCTAAACCTTCTGTCTCACTTACTGACTGTTCCAGATTACAAATCTGACATTTGGAAGTAAAACTCTGCAGTGGCTCCTTGAGTCTCGAAGCTGAATACTGATGGCCTGTGGTGTGGCCTGTGCAGACAGAAGCTATAAAATATTTACAGGCCCTCTGTCCTCGTAAAAACCATCAGTGTCACCAACTGCTGTGATCTCAGTTGGAAATCTGTTGCTTGCTTTTGAGTAATTAATGTTTTGTAATTAAGATCATATTCATCTGCACTTAAACTGTGAAATAAAAAGGCTTCATTCTACATTTAAAAACATTTTCATCTGGGTGGTTGGCGATTACTTTTATTGCGATTTCTTTGGATCAGATTCAAAAAGCACACCCACACACTGTGACACTGCAGGGTGAAATATGGAACATCTTACACCAGCATTTGACACCAGTGCACATCCGGAGCTAATGGCAGCCAGGAACCAACATGTCTCATTCAGACAGTGGCTGCTTTCCTGCTGCACTCGAGGACATTGTACCCCTGTAACTGATAGGATATTATATGATTCCAGTCAGACTTTTAGACAAATATAAGAGGACTCACTTAAGTTAAAATCACAACAGTGGTAGGGCAGCCAACCTGGGACCATTCATATAAGTTGTGATGTCCTTGAGCTAAACACACGTGAAGTCCAAAAAGGCGCAGGTTTCCTGCAGTTGGTTCAGTTCGAGGCCAGTCTGTATTCACACCAGAAGTGAACCACGCCAGAGTTTGTTTGGAAGCGGACCCAGACCACCTCAAAAATGGGTTTTTGGTACTGTTGTTTGAGCAACACCAGGGTTTGCATGAGTGTATTTATAGCTGCATAAAAGGTCTGGACCAAGGGGGGAACCGAACTCTGGTCCATTTAAAGTGGACCAAATGTGTCAGAGGTCAATTCACCCTAACATTATCTCTGCTAAGCACAATACATCACAAGGAAAATTAAAAGTTTAATTGTATGTACAAACATGTCTATTTATGATTTAAATGGTAACCTAAATTCTCCTATTTAAAATTTGCTGACAAATATAAACATCTAATGGTGCAAAATCCTAATACTTTATATAACTGGATTACATTAACCTCATATTAGCATTTTGTAATCAGAAAGTAAACTTTTCAAATAAAAATGGTAAAGCTTTGTTGTCTTTTTGCATATAACAAGATATAGTGTGTCAACTAGGCCTGTCACAATAAACAAATCAATTAATCATATGATAAATTAAATTGAGGAAGATAAAATGAAAACAATAATTTTCATTTGCCTGTTTTTTTTTTTGTATTTTTTGTGTCTACCTATTTTTTACTTCGTAGTGTAAAGTGAACACTGGTGTCAGGTATTTGCCAGGTGCATGGTCTCTAACCTCTGTAGCATGAAAGCCCGTAAACAGGCATTTAGCCAAAGGAGTGTTCTCAGTTTTCTGAAGCCTTCATACAGCTGGTGATGTCATGGGATTGCCGATGGTTGTTTTTTCTTTTTACACTATGTAAATTTTAATGTAAACTTCCATAAACAGGGGTTGTTAAATCATTACATTAGGTTAAACTGGTCTCAAACAATATCGTTTATCACAATAATTTCTTAGACCATTTTATTGTCCAGTAAAATTTGTTATCATGACAGGCCTAGTGTCAACTATAGCAGCAGAATTCCACCTAATGAATAATGTGATTGCAGCAATCCATTTCTGAGACAATTCTGTCCTCTTTAGATATGTTGCATGACCCAGTTCCCATTGGAAAAATTTGACTTTGACCCAATATGGAAGCTTTCGAGATGGAGGCCATGTTCTGGACAGCGACTAAAAGTTAGGCCCCTTCACCCATTACTTGCTGGGGTATTCAGATATTTAATTTTCCATTACATTTATGAAATAATAGGGTGTCCTTAAACGTTTGACTTGCCGTGTACGCTAATAAAGAAGACATGATTTCACTACAAAGGTTTGGCTGGAAATGGTGTGCTCAAAAACTTTGTTGAACAATTGTGCTCACATAGATCATGGTCTTTACATGAAACTAGACAAAAGATTTTCATTTGCACAAAAAGGGGAAACAAAATCAAGCACTGAAACTGTTTGTATGTTCCTGTTTCCTTAAATTTGTTGACAAACTTTAAGTCTAGGACAAATTTAGGGGCTGCGTCCTTCGAAGGCCAAATATATCACAACCATTCACCAAAGGCTGTCCTAATTCAAAACCTTCTCCAACCTGCAACCCACAAATGTGTCCTCCTTTTCCTTCAATTTGAGGGATGGGTCGGTTGGATCATTCTCAGCCCACCCTATGTCAAGATGCATTGCGGGCCGACCAGGAGATATTTTAGCTTGTAATGGCGGACGAAGCGAGAGACCAGAGTACAGTTGTGTGTGTTTTTTAAAATTATTCTTGTCAAATATTCGTAAACAAGCTCATATGGTGGAGCCCTTTGTTCTTAATGTATCTCCTCTAAGCTAATTTTTTTCATTTATTATATTAATAATATTATTTTGTAATTTTGATCTATTTTTGATATTTGTTGCTTCTGTTTAGCGTCGTCACAGTTGCTAGGTGACAGGGCATATGATGGGGTAAGAGCGGGAATAAAGCTGAAGACTAGACTGTCCAAATTCACAACCACTTTCCTTCTGTTCTCCCTCTCAACAAAGGACCTGGCCAGTGTTGGTCCGGTCCTTCAAAGCACGCAGTCCCTGAATTTGGACACAGCCTCCGAATGGTCCAGGCTTTTAGATGCAAACACGATATGTTTGAAGAGTTTTCTCCGGTTTAGAAACAGTTCCATCTTTGTGTCAGGAAACATGATTTCTGGTGCACTTGTAATATCTCTAGTCCATATATTTATTGGTAGACAGCTACTGTCCTTCTACAGGCTAGATATTTTTATGTTATACTTTTTTATGTCATACTCCAAATCCTACCACTAGCAGTGGCAACCATGTTGAATGTTTTGTTTCTTAGTTGAGAAGATTTGGTTGAGTGGGGGGTGGGGGTGTCCAAGCAGTCAGGTTAGTAACAGTCATGTTTGCACGACTTCTATTAGGTCAGGACTTCTCCAGTTTGAGAACCTCTGCATTAGAAAATTGAGCAGGTCTGTTTTTTAAGACCACAGCAGCATGTTCTCTGCGGCTGACAGGTTTAGTAACCGGGGGCACCTTTATGAGCTGAGCCTCAATCTTTGTTTTGTGTTCAAGGTTTTGAGAGAGGGAAGGAGGACCTCCTGCCTCTGCCTTTAAAGGAGGACTCCAATTCCATATCTAAAAGCAAGGTAAGACAAGTGACTCCATGTGAAGAAAAACTGAGTATTTTAGAGTGAGCGTTGTATGAAAACCAACAAATATTATTATTACACTGTTTTTTTTTTGCCTCAGCTACAAGCCAACCTGCATTGAGCTGACTAATACATCTCATCCACTGTTCCACATCAAATATTTATCAACTACAGTTCAAAACCCAGAACGTCTTTTAACTAAACTCCTTCTGAAGGAGGCCTGTTGGGATCATTTGTCAAAGTTCAAATATTAGGGATGAGTATTGTTAAGATTTTTAATTGGTTTTATTATGGTTGATTTGACGCAAGAATAAAACAAGAGAATTGTCTTTTTTTTGGAAGTTTAATTAAAAAAAATAAAAACATGATATCAGGTCACAGTGTTTGCAGAAGTTGTGGCAAAGAAAAACACAAAGCAAGAAATAAATGTATTTTTTTTAACAGAAGCCAAATGAAGTGACCTAGTAATTCAGTAATCAAAGTGGAACATTTCTATCTGAGTAGTGATGACATATTTTGATCCACAAGTGTGACATGTTTTTTTTTGACAACATACAATATGATAATACAGCTCACGTACCACAGCCATGAAATATTAATTGAACAATAGAACTTTTCATCCACATTCCTCTCTTCTGATTATATGAGTTGAAGAGAATAATTAGAGACATAAAACATAACTGCTGTTGTACTACACAGCTTTAGGAAGGTATAGTAGGGCTCTCTCTCAGGATTCATTTTAAATAAGGTGTGTAGAAAATGTACCAGTTATCTATTGAAACGGAAAGGCAGCCTTCATGTGTCAGGGGACTCTTTAAAAGTATCAGAGAGAGCAACGGAGGAAAACAAATAAAATATTAGTCGAGAAGGACAGCTAACAAAAAAGAAAGGAAAAAATATATAATCTGTGAGGTCAGTTGTGGGAAGCATGTCCCGAACAAGCTACAAAAATGCATGTTTCTGATAAAAGGCTGTAACTGCCTGATAATAATTAGTTCCATGTGGCTACACAAACTTCTGAGTACTAGGTCCCAGCTGAGAAAGCCAGTAAATATTTTTAGTGAAATTCTTCTGTAAATAAGAGGAATAGAAAGAGAAATTGAGAAATGCGGTTTATGAACACTATTTGCAGTGAACCTAACAACCTGTGGCCAAAACATACATGAGCGTGTGGTGGAAGGAGAAGAGGTGGTACATACTGTTTATCACAAGAGTATCGATATAGTGACAATAGTTATCAAAACTGCAGGTAGTACCCAGTAATGACAGTAAATTAATCAGCTTATATAATCTTTTGTGTTCCTTTCAAGCAAATAAATTTAAAAATAAAAACCGTATTAATGCGTGTATGATGCAATTTGAGTATAATGTGAACCCAGTTTTTTTAGCTTAAAAAGCATTTAAAAACGTACATATTATGTATATTGCTACTTCTAATTTCATACAGATGTCAGGATTTTTTAGCCTTTACACTCTGGTGGAGAAACAGATTATTTTAGGGACAAACTTGGAGGAGGATTAGCGCATCCTCCTGCATTTTGCTGAAAATGATCCAAAATCAAATCAAGTTTTTCTTCCAACATATATTTCAGTTTTATATGAGAAAATGTCAAAATTGACTCTGGTATAATACATATTACCCCCAACATTATAGATGATTTTTGGAGTTACATTTTGTGCATTATACACACACAAATACAGTAAATAAATTTATCCAAAACTTCCTTCTGCACCCACATTAGAGGCTTTGGTTTTCTTTTTGGTCACATAAACAGTTGACTTCTACAGATGAAGAGAGAACGGTGGTTACATGGTTTTGCTTTCCTCAAAACAAAACAATTCTTTAAAGGATTTATTCATTGTCCACAGCGTCCTCATGCTGAACTTAAAAGTTGTTTAGTAGCTGGCAGATGTAAACAAGTTCCAATTTCTTTTTGTTTTGTTTTTTTTTTCTTTTGTTTCCTCCTGTGGATTGTCAGTCTGAAACCAAGCTGTACAATGGCTCCGACAAGGATGTGTCGGCATCTGGAGGGAAGCTCACCAAGAAGGAGTCTCTCAAGGTTAGTGAGCTTTAAAGCAGCTTAAGTGAATCCGGACGCTAATTCTCAGGGTGAACATAACAAGTCATCTTTTCCACTTTGCTTCAATATAGAGGCTTGTCAAACAATCTTATCTTACAGTATGTTTTAATTTACATAAAACAGTTTTCCTTTCTCGAGTGTCAGCACGGTGCAAAATAAACAGCATACATAGCATTCTAAATGAAATCCCAATGAAGTCTCAGTGACAGCGAGGTGTTATTTTAACAGAAACACTGAGCAGCAAACGGAGAGCGCAGAGAAACCTGGTGTGGAAAAGGAACAGAGTTGTGTAGATTGTGTTTTGCTTCGCTCATCCTCCTGTGCTCCCTGCAGGTGCAGAAGAAGAACTACAGAGAAGAGAAGAAGCGGGCCACCAAGGAGCTGCTCAGCACCATCACAGATCCTTCTGTCATCGTCATGGCCGACTGGCTGAAGGTGGGAACCCCTCTTCCACGTCCACCACGATTCTGCACTTGTTCTGCTCACCTGTGCAAATCTGAGCTTTTTGTTTCTGTGACCCTGTGTCTTCAGATCCGTGGCACTCTAAAAAGCTGGACCAAGCTGTGGTGCGTCCTGAAACCTGGTGTCCTGCTGATCTATAAGACTCACAAAAACGGGCAGTGGGTGGGAACGGTGCTGCTCAATGCCTGCGAGCTGATCGAGAGGCCGTCCAAGAAGGATGGCTTCTGTTTCAAACTCTTTCACCCACTGGAGCAGTCCATCTGGGCCGTCAAGGTCAGGAAATACTTGTGCTCGTCCAAAACACATTGAAAGAGTAAAGTAGTAAGGTGGACGGGATAGGTGGGGCTCACTTTAGTATTGTTCAAGTCTATGGCGACGACAGAGGCAGAATGAGAAGGTGGCCAACTTAGCATTTCCTTATATCATGCCGGCTCTGAGACTTAAATAAATTTGAAGCAAAGTTTTTGAAAAAATTAGTAAGATATTCTCAACTTGACATGTATGCGTTATCTTGCATGATCTGGCATTGTTTAGAGTATATTTTGTAAATGATATTCAGTTACTATTGTGCCAGTTTTCAGCTGAACATCGGTACAGTGCACAAAAATTATGGCCAATTTGTGGAAGCTAAGGTTGATTAGCTATGGTGACCAAATGCTAAAAGACAATGAGAACATGCAACTGATGTCCACTCTTTGTGATGTATTCTACATTGGGAGCGCAGTGGAAAAAATGATGATGATTTATCCATAGCGACACAATATTTCAGTTATATGCAAGAAAATACTTTATTTATTGCGGAAGTATATTAGAAAAAAGCCGGTCAACATTTACTCCCAAGTCCCCAACTCTATGGATCTTTTTGGAGTTAAAATTTTGGACATTCTGCACACATCAACACATTATTTATGAAAAGAGAATGTAAATAAACCACTGGACAGTTTCTTATGTTTACAGATACATTTTGATCGCAGCTTCTTTTATCTTTCACAGATTAAAACAGGAAGAATGCAAGCTAATTATCTGGAAGAGGCATTAAAAAACAGTACCTCCTTTGTTTCATGCATTGAAAATATAATTTATCAGTTATTGTCCTGATGTGGATGATACCTCATAATTAGGAGCATATATTAGTTTAATTTGAAGCGAGAATGATTCATCAAGAAGCCATTTTCATATTTGGCAGCTCCCAGGCTGCATTTGTTCTTGTGCTCGCAGCTCTTAGCTGTCCTCTCTAGCTGTGATTTGGTATTCATCACTCACTCTGCGAGTGTCATCGTGGCTGTTTTTGTCATGAAAGAGCTGCTTCCCTCTGCTCTTCACTTTCACCAAAATAAGCTCCTTGTTCATTCTGTAAATATCTCTCATACATGCAAATATGTATTTTCTTTCAATTCTAGCAATGACATTATATTATTAGCTAAAAGAAGTAACATGGGGCTTCTAAGAGCATCTTCAAACACTAATTGAAGAACGGATGCAGTCATCACTCCTCAACCCTGTTATAGTTTGTGACATGGTTCTCTGTCTGTTCTTGTTTTTAGGGTCCTAAAGGAGAAGCAGTGGGCTCCATTACGCAGCCGTTACCCAGCAGCCACCTCATCTTCCGCGCTGCCTCGGAGTCTGATGGTAAGAGACAAGCTGTCATTTACATCTAGATCTTTGACTCATTGGTGGCAGATCACACTAAGTGATGGAGAAATCCATTAATGGATTTTCACAATAAAGTCTTGTTTCACTGCAGCAGTTTAACTCCAAGTGAATTGTTGTCCAAATTGAAACTGTTTATCTATTTCCTGTTAAAATGACATCATCACAAAGTCTTCACAATATTTGTCTCATATAGACAGTTCATGTGTCTTTAAATTTAAAAAAATTGGAATTGAAATATGTGACCGGATGCTAACTAGCAAACAGCTGAAGTCAATAAAAATAAGTCAACAATGGCGACGTCCATGGAAGAGTCATTTGGGATCGAGAAGTTCATAGTTTTTAATGCATTTGTACATAATCAAACATTTTGAACTCAAGCTATATGTTGAGTAAAAAAGGTTATTTTTTTAAGCATTTTAAATAAAATAAACTAAAAAGCTTATTATGAGTGGTGTAAGTTGAAAAAGATTGAGACTTAAATTGACTGGTTTAAAATATGTTTTGGAAAAGCATCATGTGTTTGAAGGTTGAGCTCGGTCTTCATGGTGCTACACCGCTCAGCTTGATCCCCAACATTTATTTTTTTAACAACTGTTGTATCAAAAATATAAGAAAGATAGTAGGGTCAGGTTGTTGATTTTGTAAAACCTTACTACAAAAGAAAACGTCAAATAAAACCTTCCAGGGATGATCCAAGTGGTAGAGTCTGTCTGACTTCTGATTGTCAGAGTTCGCATTTGAACAAAACTGGACCATTTGATATACTTCCAAGTAACCTTAATATGTTTGGTTTCACCAATTGCATTGAGTACCTGTAAGCACTACTGACCCAAAGCTGTAATCGCAACAGAAATTGTCCTCAAAAGCTGAAGCATAAATGTTGTAATTCCATATGAACAAGTTCTTACTGTTAGGCTTGACAGAAGAAAGTCAATGTGTGTTGATGTTTCATTGATATTACAACTTAGCTAATCATCTGTTAGGAAGGAAACTTTACTCATCAACCAAAATTTGTCTCCCAGGCCGATGCTGGATGGACGCCTTAGAGCTGGCCCTGAAGTGCTCCAGCCTGCTGAAGAGGACCATGATCCGCGAGGGGAAGGAGGACATGAGCACAGTTTCCACTAGTGGAGAACACTCCATTAACTTCTACAGCCTCCTCAGAGCTCACAACATTCACGGCTTTCAGTGAGTGGATAAATTAAACAGGCACTGTAGTTACATCACACATCATTAACTCTCTCACACCTAGAGAAGTGTTAGAGTTACCAGTGAATCTAACATGTATGTTTTTAGACTACAGGACTAAACTAAAGCACCCAAAGACAGGGAGAACATACAAACTCCACTGTGGAAATTGCTGGGTAACAGAGCTAACCACTGCTCTGCCTTGCAACTGTCCTAAACTGTTAATTTTCTCTAAAAAGTGCTGAATGGTTCACGTCACTGAAGCTCTAAATCCTAACCAGCCAGATGATGAATCCGTATCTAATGAATCTGACAATAGATGTTGTTTTTTTTACCCTCCTGAGTTATGCTAAACTGCTGGAATCTGGATGGAATAGATGTTTTTTTATATTAAGTTCTGTTTGAACCTTTTTGCCAGATGCTGAATATTAGCCTTTTTTTATTGGAAAAAAAGATTCCAAATATTTCCTAGACTTGTCATTCATTGTGAAAAGATGAAGGCAGACAAACCTGTTTTTACCATTTTCTGTACGAATTTGTCTGTTACCAAATATACCATGAACTAATGAGAGATTTGGATGAAACTTGCAGAAAGTAAATGTCTAGAACTGATTGCCTTTTAAAATCAACCATGTTCAAGATGCCATAATCACTTATTTTTACGTGTCTGTGACATGCATTTTTCAATATTTCCAATACAAAACCTAGAAGAAAACATGTTACTAAAAAATAAATGTAGTATAATATACATTTTACACACACAGGCCTACCAAATTTTACTGTACTCAAAACAAATTCTTGCGATAAATGACAATATTGTTTGGAGACCCGCTTTCGAAGCTTATGGAAGTTTATGAAATTTGCATACGTAAAAAAAAAAAGTTGCGAACTGACCTGGAGCAGAGTTTGTGTAAACAACACACAACATCTGCTAAAGCTGTAACACTTCCCACCACCTCCATCCAATCAGACACGTCTTTCTTTGGCGTCATAGAAAATTGCCTTCACCCTCATGCTGCTTATGACGTTTATGAACTTTACGAAATTTACATATTAAAAGAAAAAAATACTCTCTGCGAATGCAAGGTTCAATACGGTGTCCCGAGGCATGGCCAGCTGAAAGAAGGCGTCCGAAAACCAAAACGCTCCTCTAGCTAAATGCTTGTTTACAGGGCTCTCATGCTACAGAGGTTAGAGACCATGCACCTGACGCCAGAGTTCACTCCTCCCTACGCTAAGGAGTAAAAAGAGGGAGACACGGAAAAAACAAACAAGCAGAAAAATGAAAATTATCAACTTTGTTTTCATTTATCCTTAAATTAATTGATTTATTGCCTTTCGCGACAGGCCTAGTCATAAACAACACATCACTGTGTGACATTTTGAGTGTGTGAATACAGTTTCTTTCAAGCTTTGATCAAAATGCCCATAACTCTGTAATTTCTCAAGAAAACATGCTCTGTATCAGTCTGGAGTCCTTTAATGAATATTAGTCTGATGACTTTAGATAAAACCATTGGTCTTCTTTCTGGGTTCATTTGCTTGCTAACAGAAAACTTCGGATAATTTCTCCTTCAGGTTTAATGACAGTGACCATCTGAAAGATGTGGACCTGTACTCGGACAAATCAGACAGAGAAGGAGAACCGGACCATGAAGAGTCGGACCCGGAGAACCTGGAAAAGAGCGAGGAGAGCGACAGTGACACGTCGGAGCGCCAAGATGACTCGTACATTGACCTGGACCCTAATGAACATCTGTGTGAGACCCCTTACATGGAACAGTCTCATGAAGAGTTGGGAGAGGTACGGAACAAAGAGTTCAGTCAAAGTTTACTCTGTTACTACTTAGATTTCTATTTATATTAAATGTTTATAAGTTTTGAGAAAAAAGTGTGTTTTTCTGCTGAGGTTTTCATGTCATAAAATGACGGTTTGTGCAGTTTCCTTTGTGTGGTTGTCCCAAAGAACATGTGATAACAAGGTGACAAATGTGAGACTAACACCAATCTCCATACTGATGGAGTCTGGCCTCACTAATTAAACACCTGCTAAAACACAGGATTCATAGTCCAAAGGGCTTTAGGAGCAGTCTAATGTTTCATATGTGTGTTTTCAGGCTGGTGAGGCTGCTCAGACCGAAACCGTATCAGAGGAGAATAAATCCCTCATTTGGACCCTGCTGAAGCAAGTTCGACCCGGCATGGATCTGTCCAAGGTTGTACTGCCAACATTCATCCTGGAGCCAAGATCCTTCCTGGACAAACTGTCTGACTACTACTATCATGCAGACTTCCTGTCAGAGTAAGGCTTACTACATGGTTTTATATAGATTAAAGCAGTGGTTCCCAAAGAAAATGACCCCTCTGTGGGTTTTCAGAGATGATTTCCAAAAATCAAATGAAATGAAAAATAATTTCTACAATGTTTTAACACAGATGACAATAATATTCAATGTGGGGAAAAAGTAGTTTAATATGAGTTTATTCCATTTGTGTTGCAATTATGTGTACATTTATTTTACCAGTGTTGGTGTAGTTGAACCAATGATATTTGGGGTTGCATGTTTTAACACAACTCCAGTCTCAAAAGTGTTATTACTAATATTTCGAAACACTATTTCAAAAACTTGATACTGTCATCATATTTTCAAGACACCATCATTTGCATAGAATTAAATGGTTATGAAATGCAGTAATTCAAACAGGTACCTATTAGGATTGTGTATTGGCAAGAATTTGGTGATATGGTACAAAACATGACACAGGTGTCATGATATATGATGTTGCAATATATTGTCTTTTTTTTTTCTCCAAAATTCTTATTTAAAAAAAAACTCAGTATGTTTTATACTTATTTTATGTTTCATGTCAACCATGTTTTCAACAGTTAGGCCAAATGTGCCATTAAACAGTTTGATAAAATATTTGTGGCAGTTTTTAAATTTATAATAATAATTTATTATAAAAATATGGTCACCCAACTATAAGAACAGCTTGTGTCTTTTGCTGAAGTTCAGTAAACCGATGAAATGAAGCTACATTCTGTGTGTCTGTCACAGGGTCCTTAAGGGGGGGAGCGTGACCCTTTCAGCTCAGGGCATTGAAATGTGAAAATTTCCAGCCAATATGGAATAGTTGGCAACACTAACTCAGCTATGAAGGCAGCAGGTGTTGGTTTAATCCACAAAGATTCAACCATCTGTACTCACGTTTACTCACAATGCTAACGTTTGAGCTAGTGTTATACTCTCTGTCTCTTTAGGAGTGGAGAAGTCAAATGACTGCCTGACTGCTGCCAACTAGTGGCCAAAGGCTAAACAACACAAGAATGAACCGTTGGCATGATGGTTTACATTTTAAGACTTAAATTAAAGAATAATTCAGGGCTTTAGAGAATCAATACAGTATTGATATTTTCTTACACCCCTAGAACCTATTAGTGATTTAACAATACATCAATCCACATCAATATATTGATTTATTACATTAAGACAAACTGAAAACATTGATCCATATCGATTGAGTTAGATGGGCATATGAAATGTCATATGCTCATCCAACTCAATTAGTTTTATTAGATGGCCAAATGATACCACATCATGATCAGACTTGTGAATTGAATCAAAACAAATCAAAATATCATAACCATTCCTCACCTCTTTATTTTCTTATCTAAAGTAGAGTTTTTGTTATTTATTTTTATGCTGGACATTACATTAGAAATTGGTCACTTATCGCTCATTTACTCTCTCAACAAACTTCAGCTGATCTTATCAGTCAGTTCTTGTTAGTTTTGTTTGTGTATTACAGCACTTTAACTGATATATAGTGATGCATAATCTGTCCATTTGTTTAACAATCAAACTGTTGAAGAAAAACTTTGCTCTAAGTTAAGAATTCTGTTTCAGAGCTGCAGTTGAAGAGAATGCCTATGACCGGATGAAGAAGGTGGTGAAATGGTACATCTCTGGATTTTACAAAAAGCCAAAGGTCAGTTCAGCTCCCTCTGTTTTGATCTGTATGTTCTGAAAAATAAAGTTCTGCTAAATGATGTTGGTGGTGGTTCATCCTCAGGGGCTGAAGAAGCCTTACAACCCCATCATTGGAGAGACGTACCGCTGCATGTGGCTCCATCAGAAGACAAACAGCAAAACCTTTTACATTGCCGAACAGGTCAGGCTCACGTGTGTCACATGTATGTGTACGAACATAAACCATGTCACAGTTTGATTAGTAAACTAAAAGCAGCAGGTATTTTTAATGTGTCTGATTGGAACCCTTCTCCAGGTGTCCCACCACCCGCCGGTGTCGGCCTTCTACGTCAGCAACAGAAAGGATGGGTTCTGCCTCAGTGGCAGCATCCTCGCCAAGTCCAAGTTCTACGGTACAAATACAAAGTTTATTTAGCTGTTTTTTGTTTTATCATCACTAATAACTGATGGTTGTATTTATGTTGATACATATTAGGAAACTCCCTGTCAGCCATATTGGATGGTGAGGCTCGCCTCACTTTTCTCAACCGAGGGGAGGACTACGTGATGAACATGCCCTACGCTCACTGTAAAGGTTAGAGTGCATCTTTTATTTATGATACTTATTGTTTATGCTGGTATTTTAAATGAAATGTAGAAAAGTTGCTGAAAGTTCAGCTGTAGCTGTATGTCTTGGACAATGCGACATAATCGCATGGAAGGGAATTGAACCTGTGATTTTACAGCCTTGGCCCCAGGCCCCACAACTGCACCACACATGGCATTCAGTTTGCAGAAGAGCAGCTCTAGTTCCCCCATCTCTGACACTAATTAATACATTTCTTGTGATTGACTGATTGATCCTTCAGTCAAACCAATGAATCAATATATACTACTTACAAAACGTTAGGGATATTTGGCTTTCAGGTGAAATTTATGGAAAATGTAAAAAGTTCACGCTACAGTGATTTCATATCATGAAAGTAGGACATTTAAGTAGATGGATGCACCGATGATTTCCTCATCTCAAACAGTTTATTTAAACAAAAGTTAACAACAATGGTGGGTACACCACAACAAAAAATTTCAATGTCTCAATAACTCGTCATGT
>JARVJO010000180.1:15180905-15192779 GCA_031762555.1 Cynodonichthys magdalenae | reverse complement strand
TTTCCTCACAGGTATCTTGAATCTGAAGAGGACTGGTGGGAGAAGTGGTTAGTATTGGAGCTCCACAGACATGGTTTTCGCCAGATGTTTGCTAGTTGTTGCTCCTGAGAGCCTGCAGGAGTCCCGGGGCGGGCCGGGAGGTGTGCTCTGTGATGCGGAAGCTTGGTTCAGAGACCCAGCCCAGGGGAGGAGATATTACCAAAAGGCGGTGGTCGTTTTTGCTCTCCTGCCTGGCTGCCTCTGGACAGACCAGGATTTCTCAAACATGCATGAATGAGTAAAAGCAAGACTCTGGACATGTTTTTGATGAGAGGATAACATTATAACATGATATAAAACTCAAAAAAGTTGATTTTACATGATATTGCCACTTTAAATGTTGAAGTTTACAGTAAAGTATTTCAGAATGACACACAGCCTTTGCTGTTGGTGCTCAGCTCTTGTGACATCATCCTCCTGAGACAAAAGCTAACACTACTGAAGATGGTATTTAAGATTTAAATTCAAAATGTGTTTATTGAAAAGAACACGGATGGTACGGCAGTTTAAAGTGCAGCTCGGACATCAGCCGCAACTGTGAATATGTAGAGAAGAGTTAGCAGCATTAGCAGTGTTAGCGGTTGCTTTTGTCTCAGGATGACGTCATAGCAAAAGCCGAGCACCAACAGCAAAGGCTGAGTCTCATTCTGAAATACTTAAATGTAAACTTAAACATTTAAGATTTACCATTTACCTTTAGATTTAATATTTACAAATTTAACATTTGGTAAAAATTAGCAAGATGTAAGAGCAGTGAGCTAATAATAAAATGTTATAGAAAGTGAGTTAATTAATGAAAATGTTTTAGTTGTAAGCACGTAGTTTTATAAAAAGTATGGAGTCTAAAGCACTAGAGTGATTGTAGAGATGATCAGAGGGTTTGAGTTTTTTCCGCCATCACTGGAGCAGGGGCTGAAATACGGGAACAGTTTTCCTCTGAATTTACACTTGGTGAACGAGTAAATGGAGGTTGCAGCATCCGGATCATAAAAACAAACCAGGCCCCTATTATAATCCACAAATACGCCCACCTTCTGGGGCTTGGACTTCAAACAGAGAGGGACAGAAGGTCCAGCAAGAGCTCTGTAGTGTCCACTTCTTAACCACACGGCCCAGTATCCGTTTTCAGGACAGATTGTGTTCTCTCCTTTCCTGTTGATGGACTCTCGGACCACTCCAAGTTCCCATTTAGTTTTCCCTCCAACCTGAACCTCGTAATAAAACCTTCCTGAGGAGAAGCTCTGCTCGCCGAGGACGGCAAACGAGGACAGTCTCTGTGGTTTGTTGGGGAGGACCTGCTCGATGTCGCCACAGCTGACCTGTTTCCGGTCCTCGGACAGAACCAGGTAGGGGTCTGCCGTACTGTGGTCCAGAGTCACGTCCACGGAGTACAGCCGCGCCCTGGACAGCTCGACCTCATCGCACAGCTTCTTCATCTGGCTCCTGAGTGTCTCCAGTTCTGCCGCAGCCTTCCTCACAGTCCCATCACAGGAGGACTGAACTTGGATGTTAGTCCAGTCCCTGGTTTGGACTTTCAAGGGTGGAAGGTTTTGTAGCAGATGAAGGTGGTCCTCGGTTTGAGAGAGGGACTTCAGCTCCAAGTTTTTCTTCATCAGCTCAGAGATCTCCTCCTCCAGCTCTTTCATGTAACCTTCAGCTCGTGTCTCGGCTGTTTTCTGCTTCTGTTGGATCAGGTCCATGAGCAGGTCCAGGTTTCTGCGGGCAGATTTAATCAGAGCGGTGCAGTCCTCCACCACAGCAGCCATCACATCCTCGGCGTCTTCTTTGCTGAGCTTCGCGGACTGTTTGATCCGCTCCAGCTTCAGCAGCCTGTCCTGGATCATCACCTGGACGTCGGCTCTGGTCTTCTCCAGCTCCTCCTTCTTCTTTTTACCCTCTTCCACCAGAGGGACGACCTGGTGTCTCTTGTGATCGGACACGGCGCAGGATTGACACACAAACATCTGATCCGTCCTGCAGAACATCTCCAAGGGTCTCTCGTGCTTCTTACACAGCCGGTCCTCCAGGTTCTCCACAGGACGGTCCAGTTTGTGTCTCCTCAGACCTGAGACTCTCCGGTGAGGCTCCAAGTGCGTCTCACAGTAGGAGGACAGACAGTCCAAGCAGGACTTTGCAGCTTTCTGTTTGGTTTTAGTGCAGACGTCACAGAGGACGTCTTTGGAGTATCTTCTCTGTGAGAAGCTCGCAGCTTTCCTTCCAGCTGAGGACCTGAAATAAGCAGCTGTCTCAGACATGAAGGTGTCTCTATGAAGCACTGGTCTGGTGTCAAACAGCTCCTGACAGACGGGACACTGCTGCTGGACACCGGTACTCCACTGGTCCGTGATGCAGGACTTACAGAAGCTGTGTCCACATGGTGTGGTGACTGGATCGGTGAACACATCCCGACACACAGAGCACAGGAACTGATCTTCAGACAAGAAGCTGCTGCCAGTAGCCATGGTGACGCACTAAAACGAAAGAATGAAACATCATCGACTTGTAACAAGTTTTAAATAAAACCTTTGATCATATTAATGTTTATTTAAATAGAATTTTTCAAAATAATAAAATAGGGTTAAAGATGCCACCAGTGGCTCATTAGGGTCACTATGGTAACCATGATGTGTGTCTCCATCCCTGACAGCACTCTTCATGAGACAGACGAGCAGAATTACAGGTTTTAAGGAAAAATGTTAAACAGAGTTCAGACCAGGCCTAAAAAATCCAACCTGAGACCGTGGACATGTCCGAGCCCGATCCATCCCGGCTAATTAATTAGAGACCCGAGCCCAAAGTAACTCCAACATCCTAATTTAATTAAGCTTTTAGTGTTTTTTTAACAATATTTCAGTTATATACAAGACAATATTGAAACTTATTGTGGTAGTACATAAAAAAAATAGTCAAAATTTACTACTGTGTATAATATAACGATTTCCCAACTTTGTGGACAATTCTGGTGCAAGATTTTGGGGTAACACACGCATAAATACCGTAGATTAACACAACTTTAGATTGTTTGTTCTTGTTTAGTTTCCTGTATTTTAGGCTTATTAAAAACGAGCCCGAACATCAACCATGTAATTTTGGCTCGCCTGGACTATAAATCTAAACTGTCTAAAACACATCTTACAGCCTGTACGCCACATCCCTAAAACGCTGTGAAATCCAAAATCTCGTTGCAGTGCTTTTATTTTGAAGGTGAGCGGCTGCTTATGTCAGCTTCCTGTGTGCCCTGGCAGAGGATTTTCTGCACTGGTTGCAGAGTTTGTGAGAGATTTGAGTTGCTGTTTTGCCAGCACATAATAAAATAACAAAGACTAAAGTATAATGTTGAATTTTAGGAAAAATATAAACTTCTAAATTTTTATTCACTGAAGTCTGTGACATGATAACTGAATGTTTTTGAGAGCCAAATTCATTTTGGGAATTTTGTGTTTTTTTCCACACCTTTCATCTACATTAAATAATGTATGACTTCTACAAATAAAAGCACAATATTACCAGCCTAGTCACACATTTTAATACATTTTTATGTTTTTTTTCCTACACAATATTAAATCAGAAATTATGACTTGAACAGAAGATTGAGAAGTTGTTTTTTGGTAGTATTTATGCATTGGCTGATTTACTAAAAGAAAACTTAACTTCACAGAATCAGACAGATCAATAATTTGCTAAAGTTTAGAACTGAAGCTGTCCTCACCTGTTTGTGTCCGTTTTATCCAACAAAGATGTTTCTTAAAAACTTGTCCTGACTTTGTGTTTCAGTTTTCTGTTCTTTACTGGAGGAATGTCTTATCTGCCCAAAGAATCTCCCCTTTAGGCCCCGCCCCCTCAGGTATCAAATGACACAATATTTGTTAAACAGACATTAAATGGACCAAATGGGTCCAAGATTCAGGATTGCTGCCACAGCCAGCTCAACTTAGAAAACACAACAATGGGTACAATTAAGTTAAATTTACAGATATTGACTTAAAACTTGGTTCGGTAGTAGCTGAGAGTCATTCCCAAATTACATTCTGAATGTGACATCTTTGACGAAAAGAGCTTAAAATGATCTCAGTTTGAAAATCTGGTCTGAAAGCTGGTGACAATATGAATTCTTTCAGAGAACGTTGGACTATGTCATTTATTTTTCTGTGTTTTTATCAGAAGAGCTCAGCTGTCTGCAGAGGATCAGCTGCACTCGTTTGACATTAAAATGCAAACAAACGTGAAAGATCTTATTTTTTTTGTATGCCGCTCTGCTGGTGCCTTCAGCTTAGCCCCTGGTGTGGCCCCCACTCCTCCTCCGAAGGGATGTAGCTTTATACCA
Source organism: Cynodonichthys magdalenae (assembly GCA_031762555.1). NCBI lineage: Eukaryota > Metazoa > Chordata > Actinopteri > Cyprinodontiformes > Rivulidae > Cynodonichthys > Cynodonichthys magdalenae. Next base: position 15,188,416 of record JARVJO010000180.1, on the reverse strand, counting down.
ACCAGCTATCAGATCTCAGACATGCAAGTGAAAACATGCAGGAGCGATCACTACTGCAGCTTTTTCTCTCAGCTGTTTAAAAATAACATGTTGGAAAAGAACGAAGAGACTGAGGAGACTGAAATTAAGTTTAGATTGCAAAGTTTTTAAGCCAACAATCATATAAGTAACAAGCTGTAATTAAAATAAGCCAGACTTTCTTGTACATTTCATTGTAACATGGTAATAATGTGTTTTATATCTCCGTCTGTTCCTCTGGTAAACATTATACATTAAGTATAACAATTTAACTGGTTGCCATATTAACAGTTTTGTGTGTTTTTTGCATTAAAAATTCCTTTGTATTGTAACTCCACAATCCCCTCTTTCACCCCTTTTCTGAGGTGTGTCTCAGATCAACTCATTTTGTGGCTGTCTCTTTTAATCCAAACCCCGCCCCCTCCAGCTCCCAGACCCGTCCATTCTAGTTTGATTGAAGGGTTTACAACTATAAAGCTGAGCAGAACTTTTTTTTTATTTTTTATTTTTAACCAATGAATTAAAAGATGTCAACATGAGGGAAGACTTGTCCATCCAGCTTTACAAGCCAGAGTCTGGCCTAGAGCCGGAGGAGAATGAAGACCACCAAATTGTAGTCGGTAAGTCCAGACCTGTAATTCCTAATATTACATTATCTGCTTTAAAAAGTTTTACATCTTTTTGCATTTCTGTTGTCTTTAAAACCCTCAAACTTCTTTACAGATATTGCAAAAGAAAAATCTAAATTACCAAAAACCGAAAATCTTTTTTAAGATCTTTCTGCTTTCTTCAATCATAATCACCCACATTTTACCAAATATTAAATTTGCTTCATTTTGATAATAAATAAATGGGATATTACTGTTGCTAGGATACACCATCCTCATAGTTGCTTGGAATCCTTTCAAGGCTACACCACAATGAAGGAGGAGAGAACGAGGAGGGCCAGAAAGAAGATATCTGGGGGATACGACAATATTAGAGTGAAGCTGAAGGTGTGGTGTTATAAAGAAAAGGTAACTTTCAAAAACAAAATCAGGTGCTGAAAGGGGAAGTTAAGAAGGAAAAGAATGAGAGGAAAGAACTAAAGGAAAGCAATGATGGTTAAAAGTAAAAAAGGCATTCTAGGTGGGGGGTGCTGGGTGATGCTTTTAAAGGCTTTCAAACCTGGAGCTGGGGCCACATTCTTGAAACAAAGTTGAGCTGGTTTCCAGGGGAGGTTGGACCTCACCAAGGCTGTTCATGATAGGATCTCATGGGGCAGTCGTGGAGAAGAAGGTGTCTGTTTTGGGTACAACAAGGTCTTGTTTTGTTTTTTGCAGATGATGAGGTTCTGTTGGTGTCTTCAGACTACGATGAGCACTGTGGCGGTTTGGAACGGAGTGTGAAGTGGCTGGGATGAGTCAGTTCTTCTAAGAAACAAGACGTGAGACAGCGGATCAGTGATTACATCATTCCAAACATCTTTGTGAGTAAAGTGAGTTTAGTCTCTTGGTCCAGCAGATGAGGCAGATTGATGACCAGAGGCACTGCTCAATCTTCTGTATCTCTGCTGCTCAATTTTACGAACTCATCCACTAGATGGTTGGTTGAGTTCAGCACGCACCAATGCACTGATAATGCTTTGATATTAGTCCTGAAATGACACTTTAGGTTTTGGCTTTGTGGGAAGCTCACATGTTGCGGTTACCACTAGTTATGAAATGGGAAAGATAATATTCCAAATAGAAAAACCTCTGGAAGCGGACCATTTTAAGCCTAATGACATGAAAAAGCATGAAGTGTTCCCCACAAAGTTCTGCTCAATCACACTGCGAACCGCATACTGTAGGTCTACAAAACTGAGTTCTGACTGGGGGCAATGTACATGACAGAGTGTCAGCAGGAGATAAAGGAAAGCTACGCAAATTTCATCACCCAATATCATCAGCAAGATGTGCAACTTGATGTATGAACCAGCCTTCAGTCGGAGGCTACAGTTCTCAACCCGACCAGGTGAAATGGTCCTTCCTGGTCAAGGGTGAGTCTTTGCTGAGGCAGAGGAGTTCATGTATCAGGTGGATCAATGAACTGAGACCTTAGCCACAGTAATGAGGGCGTTGATCCAGTCTGTTGTGGTGGGAAAAAAAGGGCTGAGTCGAAAAGGACACCTCAATTAAGGATGCACCAATATAAAAACTTCAGCCGAGCTCGATATCCAATATAAACATTGCTGTTATGGCAGATAACCAGTTTTTACAGATATTACACCATCACACAAATTATTTATATACATATATGCACAAACACACGTGTGTCATTTTTTGATACTGTAAAAAACGATCAGATTGCTGACATGGTTCTATACTTCAGTTATTCCTGGCTGGTCATTATCACGAACATGATCAAACAGATACCACTCGACAAACCAAACACAAATGGAAACAAGTTGGAAACCAATATCGGACGTTAATATCGGCCCAGTTTTACTTATCGGATTGATACCAATATGCTAAAAAATGATCAACATCGGTGGATCCCTACCCAACTACTCTTAATTTACTGGTCTGTCCATGGTTCAATGTTTAACTATGGTCAAGAGGAATGGATTGTGATCAAAAGAACAAGATCCCAAATAAATTAAATTAAATTTATTTATACAACACCAATAAATAACAAAAGTCACCTCAAGGGCATGTACAAAATATTCACATACATTATAAAAGCCAATCGATAAAAGTTATCAATCTAAGGAAGCCAGCAGATTGTGTTTAATCTTCACTTCGTCACAGTCTCTCATCCCGAACAGTACCTGGTGACAGTGGAGAGGAAAAACTCCCTTTTAACTGGAAGAAACCTCCAGCAGAACCAGCTTTGAGACATGAGACTAAAATGAGCTTCCTTCACAGGATCATCTTTAGAAATAAGGTAAGGACTCAATTGAGGTGTTTTTTTTTCAGGTTTATGAAACAACTCTGTTATTAAGAAAGCTCAACAGCTGCTTCACCCCCTCTGGAAACTGAAGGCAGGTCTTTCTCCTGTTCATCTCACCATTTTCTGTATTGTTAAGTTTAGGACAAGGAGAACTGTAAGCAGTGATTCTTTCTGTGAGGGTGTGTTTTTTTGTTGTTACTGTTATAAATTATGAACTATTTATGATGATATTATTAATGAAATTTGAACTTCTTAAGTTATGTTTTTAGCTGTGTTTAGTGTGTGTGTGTGTATATATATTTATAACTATAGATGTATATTTTAAGTAACTGCATAGCTGGCATGAAACAATATTTTGTTCTATCCTGAGTATGGAAATACCCAGTAAAATGACAACTAATAAAATCTTGAATTTAAATCTTGAAGTTGTTTGTTGGCCTGATCCACCTGATCAAAGTCCACTGGTTTACTCACCTCCCAGCAGGCCGATACATTCAGCACCATCAGCATATAAACTCTATCTATACTCAGCACACGTACATTTACAGAGTAACACAGACGCGGTTCGGTTAAGAAAATGGCAACAAACTAAACAAACAGTGTCTCGAAAAAGTGTAGAAGTTTAATAGCTAGTTCTTCCACAGCAAATTGTTTTATTTTATCTCAACCTATGGTTGAAGAGTGGAGGACCTCTTGTCAGAGAATAAGTTACGTCACATCGGCAAATGTATTTGTCAGTAGGTTTAAATGTGTTAACAGACATATAATGAGGTAATCCTCCGTGTTTGCAGTGTTGGTGAGGTTGTTGCTGGATGCTGGCTCAGCATTGTGTTTATCCCCCTGTGGTATCAACGCAGCATAAAGGAACTGCTGCAGCAAGCCGCTCTCTTTCACAGACGGATTAGTGGGGTGATTAGCTGCCTTTTTACTATCATTTTTACTTTCTTTCCGGGTTTCTTTTTTGTCTAACCATGACTGCCCCAACAATGCAGACATGTTATAGAGCTGACCTTCAGAGCAGTGCTACTCATGTTCTCCTTCCAAACCTTTGGGTCAAAGACTAGAGAGAGGCCACCATAAACTATTTGTAGTGAAATAATTTGTTCACATGATCACCTACTGTCAAGCTGCTGAAAGTAATTATTGGATGTACATTTACAACTCATTAACAAATAGAAATCAAACACGTACTAAATTCAAGATGGCTGTCCTTAGAGAACAACCAAAAGATTAAAACTCTGTCCATTCTACAGATATTGCTCCAAGTGGTGCTCATTACACAACTGTTCCAATAGTGTGATCTAACAATCGTGAGATGACACTTCTCTCCTTCCCTAGGAAAGTTTACTCCAGGGTGTTGGAAGTGAGGCTCTGATCAATTGTGGAACCTTGGATTTAAGAGGAGCAGTGTGGCTTCTGTCCTGGTCCTGAACAGTGGACCAGATCTTTAGCCTTGTGATGTTACTAAAGGGGTCGTGGAAGTCGTGGAATGTGTTTTGTGGACCTGGAGAAAGCTTTGTTCCTCGAGGCATTCTGTGCAGGGTGCTGTAGGAGATTGGAGTGTCCAGGTTGCTACTAAAAGGGATCCAGTCCCTGTAGAACCAAACAGGAGTTGTGTCCACATTCTTAGCACAAAGTCGAGATCGTTCTCATTGCAGGTTGGACTCCAACTGGGCTGTCCCTTGTCTCTGACCCTGTTTGTGGTGTTTATAGACAGGATCTCAAGGTGCAGTCATGGAGACAAGGGTGTCTTGGGAGCCACAGAGTCTCCTCTCTGCTGTATGTGGGTGATGGGGTTCTGTTGGCGTCTGCGGGCACTGGGGAGTTCACAGCTGAGTGTGAAGCAGCTCAGATGAGAGTCAGTTCTTCTCATTCTGAGGCTATGGTTGTCAACTGGAAAAAGGTGGAATGACCCCTCTGAGTCAAGGATTAGTCTCCACCTCAAGTGGAGGAGTTTAAGTATCTGTGTGTCTTATTCACGAGTGATGGTAGGATGGAGTTGGTTGGATTGATGGATTGGGGCCTCATCCTTGTGATGAAGAAAGCTGAGTCGAAAGGCAAAACTCTGGATTTACTGGTGTGTCTACAATCCAACCTTCACCTGTGGTCATGAGGCATGGATTATGACCAAAAGAACGAGATCCCGGATACAAGTGGCCAAAAATGAGCTTCTTTCATAGGGTGGCCAGGCTCAGACTTGGACATAGGATGAGGAGCTCCATCATCTGTAGGGAACTTAAAGTAGAGCCGCTTCTCCTCTGCATCAAAAAGAGTCAGTTGAGATGATTCGGGTATCTGATTAGGATGCCCTTCTGGATGCCTACCTTTGGAGATGTTCCAGGCATGTCCCACTGGTAGGAGACCCCAGGGAATACCAAGACATTGCTGGAGGGATTATGTAACCCATCTGGCCTGGGAACGCCTCAGGGTCCCCCAGGATGAGCTAGAAAGTGTCAATAGGTGGGTTTCTCTTGTAGACCTGTTGCCTCCCTGACCTGATTATTTATGGATGGATGGATGGACAATTGGATGGATGGAACATTAACTGATGTAGTCAACCATGTTTGTCTGTTAGTAAAATATATATAAAATAATTTAATACATAGAAAATAATATATATAAAATAAGTTGGAGGCAATCTGATTCAAGATTGTTGCCACTACACAGCTCGTTGACATTGGCCAAAACAAAAATGGTTAGTGGTCAGTTTTAGTTTAGTTCTGGTATGAAAGGCTGCAGGTGTTCTGTAATCCTTTAAGGAATGCTTGGCCTTTTTTTTGTAAAAAAAAAAAAAAAAAAGTGTTATTTGAGTTGACGATGCAATGGTTTTTGTTTAGCTCAGCTACCAAACAATTTGAGCTGTATTTTATTTGAATGACTAACAACACGCTACAGAAACATTAATGCTGATCCAACACAAAAGTTTTGCCTCTTCACTACTGCCTCTCTCCCTTCATTTGCCTGAGATGATGATTTGTTTCCCTCTGGTCCAGGTTGGCACAGCTTAAGCTATATTTAGAACAAGGAAATGCTACGGGGAATATCTATAAGTACAGCTGACTCCTCTTCTCTCTGTATGAATTGAACAAACTGAAATAACTGCAGGTGATGCTGCTTCAAAATATAATGTCTACTTCTGCTTTTTGATGAAGCTTAAAATATAAATTAAAACTCTTGTATACCTTGAAGGAATGCATATACTGGCCCACACACTGTGTCCATTATTAGACTCATTGTTTCATTCTACATTTTTAATTTATAGGATGTGATGTTTAAACTTGATACGGTCCTGTGTGTTGTGCTTCAGCATCCAAAGAGAATCTGTAGGATCTATCCGCCTTGTTTGTTTCATTAATAGACTCCCTGATCCAGTCTCTGGCTTCCCTCATTATACGGGGCCTTGCCTTAAAAACAAGGACTGATCTTATATTGGTGTAATGGACAAGAGCTCATCAACTTGGTGCAGTCCGCTCAAATTTCACCTTGGCAGCTTTTTAACAAAGGTGGACCTGCACATTGCTCAGCTTTCCTGCTTTGATTTTTGACCTAACTCTGGCTCAGGGACAGAGAGACTGCTTTTAAAGATCAGCGTGGTGGCCAATATTTATCTGCTCTATGTTAAAAACAACCAAAAAGTTTTCTTTACTGAAAACTAATAATCTGGAAACATTCGTCCTCATTCATCTTTATTGTTATGTAAAAATAACCCATTCAAACATTATTATGAGCAAATCCATGCACTTTCTTGCTGCTTTTTTTCTATGCAGGGTCATGGGGAGTTGGTGTCTAAATGAGAGGCAGGGTCCACCCTGGACAGGTCCCCAGTCTGAGACTGATGACCTCATAACAAACGATAAATAATCTACAAGTGTTTTTGTAGTCATTGGTGCCCATTCTTTCTGAGGTGAGACAAAGATGCTTAATGAGAAAGTCTGGTTCCCGATCTCTAATAAGGGCTCTATGTGGACCAGCCAGGTTCTTCCACATTAAACTTATCAAAACATATCTATAGTCTATGTTTTTGTCTACTGAAGCATGGTGATGCTGTAAGAAATGAAAAGAGCAGGACCTTCATTAAAATGGTGCAACAAAGTTGGAAGAACAGAGGCCCAGCCCAAACCTGGACCAAACCACTCAAATCCAACAATAAACAGATGTATCCAAATACTTTTGTTCTTATTTTCTATTTAAGGAAAAAGTGCTCACCACCAAGCAAATATGCCCCAAAAACTATTGAATATCTTCTCTAAATGCTACAATTAGGGATGAAAAAAAAATCTTTGTGTGAAGCACTAACATTTACTGATTTCAGATAAACATTTAAAACAAAGCTGGTCTTGGATGTCCAACATGAGCAGAGTAGTTCTGATTGGCAGATGCCTTTATGGAATAAGATCCTTGATCTTGTTTTAGTAACTAGTGAAATATTAACATTTTATGTATGTATTGTTACTAAAACAGTATGAATCTCCCAATTTATCATTTTTACTCTAAATCTACAACTTTTAAATGGTAAATGGACTGTACTTATATAGCACCTTTCTATCCAACCAGGATACTCAAAGCACTTTACACTACAA
>JARVJO010000180.1:15161475-15179023 GCA_031762555.1 Cynodonichthys magdalenae | reverse complement strand
GGACATCTAAACAATTAGAACAACTCCAAGCTTCACAACTACGAGGCATTAGGTTTTCTCCTCTCTGCCACCTCCAATATGGCGGTGATGTGGTCACGCCATTCAGCTTCCAATAGGGCGTCTATTGATGTCTATGGTTTATGCAGCTTCATGTGGCCACCATAGGAGATTCATGAATGAATGAGTGATAGCATTTCATAGCATCTGGGTGTTTTTGATGAGGCAATGACATCATAACATGATATAAAGCTAAAAAAGTCCATTTTGCACAACACCCCTCCCTTAACTCAAGTGTACTTTAAGGACATGCTGATAAATGACTCAAATGAGGATTGCCTCTCATCTGTGTCACTGTTTATCAGTCTGACACAGATCATGATCACTCCCACTTGATTAAAATATCTTGGAATGACCATCGAGGAAGACCCACATTGACAATCTGCCAAAGAAGCTTAAGTTAAAATTGGGGTTCTACTTTTAACTGTTTTCTGTTTCATGCCCACCTTCTTGGCTCTCCTATATTGTGTCTATAAATGCTGAGTAAGAAGGCGTTCTCATATACTGGCCCCTCCAGCTGGAACATATTTCAGCAGGATCAGAATGTGTCCGGTCTTATTATGCTTGAGAATTGTAAACTTTTAATGGAAAAAATGAAGAAATAAACACTTGCTTCTGTTTTAACTATTGTTTTTGATTGATGTTACTTTTATGTCCGTGTAACTTATATTTGGTTTTATATTTTATGCTAATATCTTATTGATATTATGGATTATTTTATTTGTGCATAACAGTGCCTCAATGTAACTAGCTGTGGCAGTCATTTTGTTAACAGACACCTACAGGCTAAAACATATTCTGCTTTTAAAGACTGATGTTCTTGAGAGGAAGCGAAACTAAAAGATTAAATCTATAAACAGATAATGGTTTACTGATAAGTTTACCTCTGCTATTGCAGTAACAACATAACTTACCACACTTGAAAAATACAATCAAAGTGGTTTTCATTATAATAATTGTGACAGAAATTATTCATGAGCAGTAACATCAGTCTGTACTTCCCACAGTAATCACATTGAGCCAAGTGTTATGTCTACTTCCTGAATGGAAAATTGCAGAGGTGGAAAATCCCCCCTCCACACGCTCCGGAGACATACGCCTCGCCTGGCCACTTGAGAGTCACAACTAAACTCCCATTTGCATTTGATGGTCTCATTAAACAGCCCATTAGGAGGCTTGCTGTGTAGATGGGAGGTTTGCTGTAGCAATTTGCAGTCTGATGGTCGCAGGATGGTTTTTCATACCAATATACCAGGAGCCCTTATGAAGCAGATGTTTTTTTTCTTCTGATGAGGCTTGAGGATATTTCATAAGATGCAATTATGCTTTAGTTGTAAGAAAGGGGCAGGATGGCTGCATGGTGGTTAATGTAGTCGCCTCAAAGAAAAACGATCCTGGGCTTGAATACCGGCTCTAGACTTTCTCTGTGAAAACCTAAAAGTTCTGCACATTGATCTTGAATTGGGTTAACTTTAAAGTTAATTATTTGTGCATTCACTGCTTATTTCCTGACAGTTTAATTCAAATCTGTACAGTGGTTCATGAGATAAATTTGCCAGCAGATAAATTTGACTCCAGATAAATTTTGGCAAAATTACAAAGAAAGATCATGTGCAATTTGTTAGCACCCAAAATATATGTAGAACACTTGTCAAAACTGAGGCCTGCAGGCTAAATATGGCCCGCCACAGCTTTTTATGTGGCCTGCTAAAGCTTCAAAGATGTATTAATGTCTTGAAATAAGTTACTGTAAAGCCTCCATTGACCATAAATTACATCTCCTGTGATGCATGTCTATTATTTTATCCATGAAATGACGACAGGTGGAGCTGCATTGGGTTCAACAGAAGTCAGCAGCTGGCGAAATTCACCAAGTGTCTTGTTAATGTACATAAATATGTATTTTAAATGCTAATGTCTATTAGGTAAATCCTCCCACAATCCTAGTGGGTGGCTAAGCCCAGAAGACTATTGAGCTGCTTCTGGTTCCTTAGCAAAATGCTAAGGATAAGCATAAGCATGAAACTAGGTAAAAGTAGCAAAAGGCTAGCTAAAAGCTAAAGAAAAGATGAAAATAAGTCGTCATAAGCTATTTGGATGACAAACATAATTGGAGTTGAAGTTTTTGATGAGATTATTGACCGTTTTTACAATTATTAACATGCATGTGTAAAATCCAAACACTTTGCCCTAAATACATCCTTAGTTACCTGCTTTTTCGTTGACTTTCATTTCATTTTAAAAGTATTTAAAATTAGATTTTGGGTATTTTAGGTTGTGATAATGAAATGTTCTTAACTTGCACTCTTGCCGATGTGGGAATGACTGCAGAGCACAGCTTAAACAAACATACGTAGATATGAAATATACTGTATCTAAACCCCAATGCATTGCAAAATACTAGCTTTAAGCATGAACATGGGGGAGGATTATGTATTTTCCAGTCACATAGTTCAATTTTATACCAAAAGTACCTTAAGTTGTTATGAAAATGCTGTATATATCAAAAATAAAATTGACTTTGCATTATATTTAAATACCTTGAAATTGGCATTAAAGTAGGGGTGCGATACCAGTTTTTTTCAGAACTGACATGCTAACATGTAGCATTCACAGACAGCGATCTGTTTACCCCTTTAAACAGTGAGCTGAATTTGACCTCATCTTCTGAGCATGTGGGTCGCATCAACAACATAAAACTTTTACACTGAAGGTAAAATTTTAAATGTGAATGTCCACACACACACACACACACACATGGCCGGGGTATTGGGGCATTTTAAATGAGTATTTTTTAAAAAGGTTGGTATCAGGCACAATATGAAAAGGACAATTGAGAAGGTGATGACAAGATGACTTTCTTGAAGCTTAAATTATTGTGTTTTTAAAGAAATCTAACTTTTAAGAATGTATTGAGAAAGATGGGTGTCAATAAAAAGATTGAATTTATAAATGAGAAATAAATGATGAGTGCCGTCATAATAAGTATGATGATTTTGATTATATTGATGATTAGTCACCTTCTATTCCACTTAATGGGCACCTTTGACACTGCCCCGCCCATCAGCTGCGTTGCCTCGGTGACCGCCCGTTTTTACGTGATGACGTCGAATGTATATGAGCGCAGGCGGCGGGATCTCTCTCCCTTTTACCGCCATCAGAGCGGAGTCTTCGTCCGGGAGACTTGTTTACTGCGCAGCGCTGTTCGCTTGCTACAACCTCCGGCCACACATTGAAGGTAAGGGTCGCCGGTTCCGAACACCTCGGTGGCCAACGCCCCGAACTTCTGCGTGGCCCTTAAAAGTTTCATTTTAAAAACGCGACGTGAACAATGAGCGGCGGAGGAAGACGGCTCCGCTTTTTTGCTAATGCTAGGAGACAGCGGCAGCAGCCATTGAGACTTGCTCCTCCATGATGTGTTAACGGTACACGCGCTTGTTAAAATAAACCAGAGGTTTCTCCGGTTGCGTTTTTACACTGACTGCTTAGCTAACTAGTACTTTTGCAAAATTATAAAACATTAGTCAATGTTTTATAACTGGTGACATTTGTTGGCACGTGTTTTGAATACTGTATAGTTTGGGGCATGATCTTTTTTCCTCTCTTTTGGGAGGATGATACTTTGGGTGGGGAACTGTGAATCAGGGACTCCTGCTAAAGCGTAACCGGCTGCACTTAGCTTCGTGGCCGGGTCGTGTTGCATAAGTTGTCGCTGGTTAAAACGTGGTTCTAGAGAGAGTAACTGGGCCATATTATGTAGTGAAGGGCAGTGTCTATTGAATACGTTCCTCCCACTTTGCTCTGCCCCAAACTAGTGCGCATCAAGCTAGCACACAAGCTAGCTCAAGTAGCATCCGTGAGGCCGGCTAAAGTTTCCCCCCGGCGACCGCACACAGGTTCGGCCTGTGTATGGAGCAAGCGACTGGGTTTTTAGGCTTTGCCTAAAAGCTAATTTGTTTCAACTGGTTGATCGGATTCGTTTAGTTTAAGTTTAAAAAATGTTCCTCGGAAGAGTTTAGTTTGGAAGGCACCGGGCTTGTCAGTCTTAGCTGGTTTGGTTGAGTCCAGCATGCAACACGTGGTCACTGATGTGAGAAAAAAGCTTTCTCAACAAAGAAAAGTTTTTAGTTTTTCATGCTATTTTTACTTCCAGATGTTTGAAAGTTGTACACATTTAACCACATTTGGAAAGTATTTATTTACAATATGTGATTTCCTGTTTAGTATTTGACTAATTTTAAATTGGATTCCAGTTACACAAATATACTTGAAACATTTTCTAATAGTGGGTCATTGATAGTTTTATTTACCATGTAAACAGAAATATAGTTATGTAAAGCAAACGTTTTAAGGGGAAAATTCATTAATTTTACTTAATAAATAGCACTGCATCTAGTATACAGTAAAATTAATTTAAATGATGACACATAAAGCTTAAACAAACATCCACTTTGATCGAGTCAGGACTCAATTTGTTCCCCACACAGCATTCTCAAATGTGTCTGAACTGAGTTGGTTATTAACCACATCAGATTCAAAGTTGTCTTCTCCTGACAGGTGGTCAAAATGCTTCTTACTAAAATATATTATAGACTACTAGACAAATTCTAATAAAACTCAATCTGCATGTTTTCCTCGTTTCTCTACTCCAAGCACACCTGATGCAGTGATTAAGTCTACAGTTCTACAGAAGCGTGTTAATCATACAGTGGCTCTTGAAGACCAAGATTGAAATCTCCTGGACAGCTCTTAAAATCTGTGCTGGAACCAGCCTACAGGAAAAAATGATCCCGTTCCAGCTCCAACATTTGGGTTCAAAGATATGTTGCCAACCAATGATTGAAATGTGCAGATATTTAGCTACAATTTAATGTGGCAGTAGCGGAGTCTTTACAAAACAGAAACTCTGATTGTGTTCTCTCACGATACTGCATAAATTTGTGTGTAAAGTTTTCACATTTCGACAAACTACTACGCTGGTTTTGTTGTAAACTCTGGCATAAGTAAATAAAAATGGTGACATTCCATCAAGAAACACAGGCCTTTCATTTTAGCTAAAGTTAGGTTCTAAATAGAGAGACTAATTGGGTTGTATTAGCCACTTCTTTAAAATCAGCATTTGGTCATACCAGTTAACAATTTAATTGATTGGTTAAATTCAGTTAAGATTATGTTTCAGCAGCTGCTACAACCCACCAATTTATTTCTATTTTACAAATATACTACACAATATTTTTAAGTAAACAGTTTATCATAAGGAATGTTAAATAAGTATAAATATTGACCCAAAAACTGTCAATGGGATCATTTTTGTATTTATGCTGATTGACCCAAAGACCATGACATCGACAGACTAGATGGGCAGACTGTTCATTCAGGGAAAGAAACAACTTTTTTGAGTTTAATTTTAGTTCCTCTGTGAGGAGCCAAAAATAGTTTGTTCTGTGAGCAAATAAATCAACAGTAGTGGAATTAATGGCGGTTGATGGAATATTAGCCAATCACCCGGTCCTGCTGTCCAAACTTAATACCTGGGGCAGTTTGGGATACAGTGCAGGGGGGGTTGACAGGTGGTGTTGTACCTGCTTTGGCTCCCCCTCAGTCGCAGTGAATTGATAATATGCCAACAAATGTTTTTGTTGCATATAAAATGTAACAGTTTTGTAACTTCTCAGTTCTGATGGAGTACGCTTGTAGGTTTGATAGTGCTGTGATCTGTGGCTGTCTTTAGAAGTCTGAAGAGGAGCAGTGGTGGGCAAGGAAAAAGAGACAAAGAACAAACATTTTTAATTCTGTGTTGTGATTGTTGTAAGACTGTTATTTTTAGCCTCACCAGTGATGGAGGCTGCAATATAGTCTGTAAACCCACTTTATTCCATAGACCAGGTGGCTTGTTAAAGGGGCAATATTATGTGTTTCTCAGGCATATATTTAAATTCTATACCATAATAAATAGGCGTGTCCCGATCAGATATTGATATCCTATATCAGCCAAAACACCATTATCGGTTTTTTTAGGCCTGCATCTAAAATCTCTGTGAAACACCCTGATAGAACCAGTTCGTTCCAGTAGTCCGCTCCAGCAGCGCTTGGATCCAGCATGCAGAGCCCACATGATCACAACAACACGTGCTAACAAAGTAGCAAGTAGTAGCAGCGATGTCGGCAGTACTTTTCAATTTTGTCAAAAGCAACGTTGCAGCTACATGCAAACTTGTCGTGCACAAGTTTTCCATGGGGACACAGAACCATGTATGTTTTAAACCGGAGAGACAACTACACTCTACTCCCACCCTGGCAGCAGCTAAGCTAAAGCCCCTTTTCCCACAAGCTTGTATGCTAACCAGTGTGTCTCCATGGATCCAACCACGTGCAGCCGCCCTGTTTCAGAAGGGAGTACAACACGTTTGCAATTTTGACATCAGCATATTGCTGCCCGTGGATTAGCTCTGGGATTGATTGACAGAAGAAAGGAGAGCATCGCTTTTGTTTTGGAATAAGAGCGCACAGCGCGACAGACATGATAAACACAGTGATAAAAAGCAATATCGGTATCGTATCAGATGTGAAAAATTTGTATCGGGACACCCCTAATAATAAAGTAACTGTCACTTTTAGTTGTTATTAAAATGCTGTTTAGAAACAGACATGATGAGAAATCAAGTTTATTTTCTATATAAACACCTTGAATTTGGTCTCTGTCTCTTTAAGAATCTCCTTCCGCTTCTGAGACACACATACTGATCGTAATATAAGTTACAAATCTGAACAGAAGGATGTGAACAGTGTTTGTTTACTATAATTGCTGATGATAGACTAAGTCGGGGGGGGGAGTTACCAAAAGGCGGTTCTAGACCCAACCGGGTCTCCTGCCTGCATCAGAACAGCACAGGATTTGTCAAACATGCATGAATGAGTCAAAGCAAGACTCTGAACATGGTTTTGAAGAGAGGATAACATCTAAAACTCAAATCTTAATTTTTACATGATATTGTCTCTTTAAGTCACTTTCTCTTTTATTTGAATTTAGGCCTATTAAACCACTAAATGGGAGTTTGGTCATGTATCAGTGTTTTGTTTGGTGTTTCCTTAGGTTAAAGTGATCATTTTGCCTCAGAAGACAACTCTGCAGGGGAGTGTGATTTTTGGTGACTCATCCTGGATTGATCCCGTTTGGACCAGGAGGACATTTAAAATATGCATGTGCCCTAGTTTATCCAAATCTAAACCCTCTTTGTCCAGAAAGCAGGAAGTTGAAAAAAAAAAAAAAAAAGAGGAGACTGGCGTTAATTTGTGGGTGGTAACAGTGAAGCTCTATTTTAAGAATTGTTTATGAATTTCTATAAGCATTCAGATGTGAAAATGTACATTTTCAGGGTTGTAACAAAACAGCTGAATTTTGCTGTAAATAAAAGAAAAGCTTTGTTTGATTGCATGCAGGCTGCCGGTGATGCAGTGACTCCCTTGCAGTTTTCTTGCTTCTTCTGAAATGGGAGTTGTGCACACACAGCATTGTCTGAAGGAGTAGGATTACTTGTTCTGTTCTTTGTGCTAAATCCTATAACTACATCAATTTATTGTATTCTGCACACTGTTTTGTAAAGATACAATCTTTTTATTCCTATAACAAATGAAATGTGTGGATGTAACTATATCAACAATTTGTTTTTTGATCACTACTTAACAAGCGTTTTTGTCCTTTTCCCCCCAGCATCACCTAAGACTCAGCTAAGATGGCAGATATTGACAAGTGAGTATCATCTGCTGCAGATGAAATGGACTCTGGGTTTGGGTCCCTCATTGTGGAGCACAGCAGCTGTGTCCACTGGTTTTAGCATGATTGGAAAAAGAAGTGCAGCAGGCTCAAAAAGCAGTTAACTAAATGGGAGACTGATGAAGTCATTCAACACAATTTGCTGGCTTCTTCTTCTTTAGATTGTTCTTTTTTCATGTACAGAGCCCTGAGACAACGTATGTTGTGACTTGGAGCTATATAAATAAATTGAATTGAATACTATATGTTTGGAGTTGGGGCTGAGTATAATTAACCTCACAATTCAATTCAGTTACAATTCTTTGGATCACGATTTAATTTTGATTTAATGTTGCTTTAAATTTCCTATCGAGTAGTACACAAATAAGTCAGAGTCCCTGTGGATAATTTTTAAATATTTTTTTCCCAATAAAAACAGATGGTATACATTAACATTTTAGACAAATAAAATATCTGAAAATAAAGCAGTAGAACAATAGTTGTTTTAAATATGGAATGTGAACAAAAAACCTGACAAACTAGGGGCTTAAAGTAAAAAAAAAAATGTAAGCCTGATGTAAACAAACTCATCTTGGCTTAGTCCTACAAATCTACAACTTTCTGTGTTAATAGTTTTATTCAAGAACTAAAGCAACTAAGACAAACTGGCTGTGTGCTCTCCTGTGGTGGCTAAACAGCTGTTAGCGCAACACTAGCTTACCTTTTTACACATGTCGACTGGTTCTGCTCTTTATTTTCCAAATGGACAAAATCCTCCTCCTCCCTGACTGTCGTCAGGCTGCAGCCAGGTCAGTTTTCCTTAAACTGGAGTCTACATTCATCCAGTTTCTCTGCTCCTAAAGTTGGTTTTGACCAAAGCGTGTGACGTGTCCTGCGATTATCACCAACCAGCCAGAAACAATTAGAGGTTCCGGATTGTTCCGAAGTGCAAACTGGCCAGGGTTTGTATCGGTTTAGATTTTCTAAATTGATACTGAATTGTAAAAAATTATTTCCAATGAATTGCTGAAATATTTTCCCCACCTCTAATTTGGAGTATCAGTATCTTAAAGAAACCTCATGACATGCAGAGATGATCTATTTGATGGACTAAATGCTTCAGTGAATATTTTAATACGAGGATGACATCTGTCTTTTTTTTTTACGTACTCGTCTTCCACTGACTTTACTGCAGGCAGGAAAACGGGGTTAAACTCTCCTGCACTGCTAATTGAAGCATTGTATCAAGCTGCAATCATACATTGCCTTTAAAGAGAAGGATAAAATTTCAACAAGATGCATTCTAACCAGACTGTCCAAAATGACATTTGAAGTCTTTGTTCTAAATCCATGCACTCTGCTAGTTGCTGGATACTTGAGTAAAAAGTAAAGACTAGTTGGATGATGGTTTTCTGCTCTTCAGCTGTCAGAATTTTTTCTCTCTATTACAGCAAAGATCAAACTGAAATGGACCCAGCAGATATGGAGGATGTGGAGGACGTAGAAGAGGAGGAGACTGGAGAGGATGAGAACAGCAAAGGTTGGTGGTGGTTGGAAATATTTTCTAAACTTTTTTTATACAAGTGTGAATATAATCTAGACTAACCGGTTGTTGATGGCCTGAAGTAGGGTTAAAACTATTGTAGGGCTGCCGCTAATGATTATTTTACTAATTCATTGAGTAATAAGACAAAAAAAATTGCCAGGTTATACAGTGATTACTTATTTTTAGTGCTGGGCACATTAATGTGGCCAACGCTTAACGGTGATAATTTTTTTTTAAAACTCTCGTTAATGCAGTTTCTTTATATCTACGACTAACCTCTGTTTTCTGGGCTGCCTATGAAGACGTACACACAGACACACACAAACCCAGTAGTCGCTGTGGGGAGGCGGGATCTTGATCACTATTGGCTTTAGACAGCCTTCATCGCACGTCTCATCCAATGAGAGCCTTTGTTGAGCGCTGCAGTTGCTCACATGAACCCGAGCTGCAGACAGTGAGGAAGCCTGAAGCCACCAGATTCTTCAGGGCATTTTTTTATTTTAAAACTTTTCCCAATTGTGGGCTTGAATCAAGTAAAGTTATCTATAAGCACTGAAACGCTAAACTGTCTCACCAGCGGACCAGTTTGGCCCAGAATATCACTTCAGTTTAAAACCAGGGTAAACAAACCGAGGGAGGTTCTGCTGACCAACGTGTGGGAGAAAAAAAAGAGACTGGCTTAGTTTGACTTAAGTTTTTGAAAATGCATTGCCCCCTTTTTTTTATATAAAACAGTACCTAAAATGCTCTAAACATATTCAAGTCAGTTACATTTTGTGCAGAATAATGAAATTAAATCAAGAATTCAAGGATTTTTTTTTTGTCATTCCAAATTAGTATTGAGGAATGAAAGATAGATGAGGCTCCTGTTGTCAGGAAAACAATACAATAAGTAATAAGAAGTTAAAATGAAAAACAAAAGAAAATGTACACAGTGTGTCACATGTATTGCAACAAACATACACATTCAACCACAGAGTGATTGTTTTTATAAAAAAAATAGATTAATTGCAAAAATATCTTGATTAACCCCAATAAAAAATTTAATCTATGCCCAGCACTACTTAGTTTATGATTTAATAAAATTATTTAATGTTGTGATGAGGTCATCTATAGTCACTGATGACCCTGTTGCAGTCAAAGTTAATTATTTTATCAGTTCTATATGATTTATGCATTTTAAGCTCCAAATACTTGTATTTATGTTGGTCCAGCATGACTTGTGGACTTACAGCAGCTCTTTTTGCCTGTTTGCCTGAGTTGTGGTGTTTTAAGTTCACAAACGACTCAGTTGCTTTTTGTAATAGTTGAGGGACATTACATTAGCTTGTTGCTATATAACGGACTCACGGGCACCTGATCACACGCAGGGTCTGTGTTAGTGATCCCAGAAGAGTAATTATAAGGTAACCATGTTGTGGCTTTTTTGCCCGTCACATTTTCCTTTAAAGAAAGTAAAAGTAGTTTGCGAAGCTGTCGTATCAGTGCCACATGAAAAATATCAATATTGGTAACAAAACAAAATTATTTTGTTAGACTGTCATTTTTCACACATTTATACATCTCAAACAGTTTCAGTTAGATGTTTAAATACCGTAGTTTTAGTTTCAAGCACACGAACCAGCCGTGCAAAGCCCCCTTTTTTTTGCTAACGCCTACGAGCACAAATCTTTGCAAACAAAAGTTGCCATGGTCTCTGTTCTGTGGAGAGTTAGCTGGTAATGTAAGCGATTCCTTTGTTGCTTTTTTTGTCAGAAGCGAACGTTATGAATGTAAACAATACTGCAAACCAGGAATGACACATAATATAGAAACGCACCTCAGCTTAATTGCGATTTTTGGTTAATCTATAAACTCATTTTAAAATGTGAACTATAGGAAATTATCAAAAACTTGCAATTAAAATAATATAAAATATGCATTTAAAGTACAAACTGGAGCAAGAAAAACACAGCTATGATTAGGTGTGAGACAAAAATAAAAGTCCATGAATTGCTCTTTTTACAAGTGCAATGGATAGAGCTGGAAACAACTAAGAGATTGGTATCAATATTGTCTATATTAGTGATGGAATAGGGAAGTTATGGCCATTTTTACTATTAAAAAATGACTCATTTTTTCTAGTGGTTAACATTGAAAACCGAGAAAACTTGTGGTGATTCTGCAACAAAAACAAACGGCCACAACTTCTTTATTTCTTAAGACAGTTGGATGAAATTTTCAGAAGTAGGAAATGGCCTGCTCTTAACATTGGTTGTTGAGGTTTATTATTAATTAATGGAGGATCAGAGAAAATGTTTGTTTTGCTACCATCATCGCATCGAAGCGTTTGGGGTCTTAAAAAAACATGTTTGTCCATCAGATTGTCATAAAACTCAGCCACTATTTAGATCAAATGTTATATTTTGGTGCTATCTACTTTTTATTTGGTGCTATAAACTTGAACGTGTTTAAAAGCTTGATGAAATATAACATCAATTTCACCACCGATAAACTGCAAGATGAGATGTCAGAATCCATTTGATAAAAAACATGATTAAAGATTAACTCCTTTGACAACATACTAAAAAATCTGATTGGAAAAACCCGGCAGAACAATAAAAAAACGTATTAATTGAAGGGGAGTCTGAAAATACTACGTTCACCTGCAAAACATACACTCAGGTTGGCTGGGAGGCGGGGTTTGTCACGTACCAACTATGATTCTTATACCCCTGAAGTGTTGGTTAGGGTCAAGACGTCTGTCCATCTGTTTGTTTGTTAGGTTTTTGTGGCTCTTTATAACTTCTTAGATAATTTGTTTTAACTTGTGGAAAGAATGATCATGAGACGCTGCTCATACCATTTTGTGTTGCACCCTTTTTCAATCAAAGTTGTGGCCAATTGCAGTGTTTTGTATACAGAAAAATGCTTGCCAGTTCGCATGAATTATAATTTTACTAATGGGGTAATGATAGTAACCCGGTACAAACAAGGTTTGCGACATCTTGCACCTATTTCCTTTCTAACATTGTAAAATTAGATGCTTGAGCTTTCTGTTTAATTCTAATCAATATGTATAAAGTCTTTCATTCATATTTGTTCAGAGCAATAAATCAGTGTTTACAGTGATGAGTAGAAACTAGTGTTAGACTGTCACTTTAGTGTTCTGAGGAACAGGTTGTCTTGGATTAATGTTTCATCAATATTGTGTCGACATATTTTATCTCAAAAATAGCAGCTGTCCTTGTTGCAGCTGAGGCTCCACCAGAGGGGAAAAAAGTGTGAAAACAGACATCAGCTTGAATTATGTGAACAGTGATGAGTACTCATTTGACCTCTCTTTTAATCTTATTGCTGGCAGCGTTTCATCAGAGCTTCAGTGAGTGCAGTCTCTGTACTCAGAGCTGTACAGGTCCATTTATTTAATTTCTTTGTTCTGGTTTGATTTCAACATAGAGAATAAATCCTCAACTATCAGTTTAGGCAGATTTATTTTTATCAACACATTTTAGTTTATCATCTAGTAAATCCAATGTTTGGAGCTTTTTAGTTCACATGTTTTTATTCATATGAAACCTTGGCCTTGCTTGTCCTCAGCTCGTCAGCTCACTGTGCAGATGATGCAGAATCCACAGATCCTGGCTGCATTACAGGAGAGGCTGGATGGTCTGAACGGCTCACCATCAGGGTACATGGAGAGGTAAGTAATAACTGGGCCCAGCAGCTTAGTGTTTGTTGTTCAGCTTGTAGCTTGATGAGGCTGCATTTCTGCATGAAAAAATTAATTCCTGTTCCGTTTATGGCAATAAGTGTTTGTGTGTGTGTATATACATCATAAATTCATGTATTTTTGTTTTTCATGCAACAGGGTTGTTGGTCACAAACACAAGCAAACATTTCTGTAAAGAATAACTCAAGTAGGGTTGGATGATGTGAGCAAAATTATAACTGGAATCATGAATAGGGTTTTATTTTTATATCCTGGGATCAAAAAACCTAAACTTCACAATTGTCCTGTTGTACAGTTCAACAACAGGAGTTGCTATTAGTCAGGTCAAAGCAAAAAGTAAGAGTGAAAGTTGAATTACAACCAAACGCATAAAACAAAAGTTATTTTAACACAAGGTAATTCAGGGTTGGTGATGACAAATAGTTAATCACAATCAATTACGTCTATTAAACCCCTGGAGTCCCTGGATACTGGCACGTCCTAGTCACAACTGTATTTGAAACAATAGCAGCTGCTGTGATACTTGCCCTTCTGATGAAATCACCCTAAATGTTTACTTAAATAAAATTGGTATTGAAATAAAGCTGAGTTTTTAAATTCTTAGACAGTCTGTTACATTTTGGCTTGTTATTTCAAGCACAAAATGCAAAAAAAAATCATTTAGGGCTGACCAGGTTAAATTGCCAGATTAGAACAGAATGTTGTTTTTAATGTTGGTGAGTCAACTTTGAAGTTAAACTTTTCACATCATATATGTTGTGATCCCATCACATGAAAAAGCAGCCAATCTCTGTATAACTGGATGTTTCTTCATAAACATTTTGCCCATCTGTTACTTTACTGTTTAAATGTGTACTCTAAAGTGCTTTTACTACAAAATGATATTTACTGACACTGCACGCAAACACAGAAGGCTGTCGGTGAGCAGCAAACCGTTCCTCCACCTCCAAACGTGGTCTGAGACGATATTTTCAGTGAGTGCCGGGTGTAAATTTACTGCTATTTGACTGTAAGAACAAAATTACCTACTCTCGTGACTAGACTTCTACAGCAGATGAGTAAAACATTTTAATAAACTGAATTTACTTGCTATGAATGTCTTGAAACAAATTTGTTTCTCGTAAAGGATTCTGAGATGCTGTAATAAAAAAAGAAAAATCTCTAGACTGCAGAGCTGTGCCACCCACTGCTTCTCTTTTTAGCCAAACCATCAGCAAGCGGCTCTTTGATTAAGTGTTTGGCAGTCACTAACAAATTCACCAGTTACATCCTTGCACTTGAGACCAGACACACTTTCTTGTTATAACATTTTTGGCATTTTAACGTTCTTCACTGCAAGAGAACTAGACTCTATACAGACTTGTTTACAGCTCTTGCAGACATATGAATCTTAAGGGTTTTATAAAAAAGAATTTGGACTTTGGAAAGATGGTGTTAATGAACATACCTAAAACCGTCAGCCTGTTCTTGAGGCCATACATCTGTGACTCTGTGATCTCACACACAAATCATTTGAACTGGACTGTAAATGAAACGGTGGCTCTGGATGGGAGCGGTTTACATGTTGTGTTGAAGCCAGTCTGATATAAAATAGACACTCTTCGGGGAATACTGACCTGCGTTTAAAAGTTGCCAGGTGTTTTTTGTGGTTGTCCTAACATCTTCCTTTTTACATTTTGTATTTTCAGTTTACCAAAGGTTGTAAAGAGACGTGTAAATGCCCTCAAAAACCTGCAGGTGAAATGTGCACACATCGAGGCCAAATTTTATGAAGAAGTCCATGAACTGGAGAGAAAGTATGCAGCCCTCTACCAGCCCCTTTTTGACAAAGTGAGTCTTTTTATTTATTTGTCATCATAGATGCATCTTTTCTGAAGCCAGCATTATAAACATGCACATTTCTTTACAGGCAGTGATCATTTTAAGGCATTAACACTTGACTGTCAGCGTATGTGTTTAATAGGATCTTCAGGCACCCTGCAGTTTGACTCAATTACTGTGCAGAGGGCTGCAGTGCAATTTATAAAACAATTATTTGTTTGTTTTAATCTGAAGTTTATTAAACACCGGGAAGCAGCTGGTCAACTTCTGTTTACCCATAATACTGAAGATAAATTAGACTAAAATACAAATTGAAATGTGTGGCTTACTTGACAAACACTGATTTGTGTGTTTTCTTGCATAATCTAAAAGCCACTATGCTACGTTCAGACCAAACGCAGTTTGAGCATCCAAAACGCACCTGATGCGTGCAGTTGGCTGCTTGTACTCTTTTAGGTCAGATGCTTTCGGTGTGAACGTAGACGCGTTCGCATCGGGAAGAGCCTCTTCTGTTTTTTCCTGTGCCGGTCTCTGTTTAATCTGGCATATGAAATAAAGTGGCTTTGCTTTATTTACTGAGAGCAAGCGAACGTTGCGCTCACTGGATAGTTTTATTCATAATTTGTTCACCAGACGGTCTGTTCGGTGAGTTTCACCACAGGAGCTGCGAGCTGATAAGGTTCGCTTTCAGAACTATTTTTGTCCCGAGCTCGGTTTAAAACCGCGGCCAGTTTAATGAGCCGCTGAATCGTATCGGTGCTGATATCTGCAGCCAGAACACCAACTACAATCGATTTCAGTTAAAGAGCTCCTGGCTGTGGAAAAATGCACCGCTACTTCACAGAGTAGAGTGATTGAGGCGGCGCGTTGAGCAGAAAAAGTTTATATTTTTTAACTCAAGCTTTGGATGCTGCTGCATACTCGTCAAACGCTCAAACCGCACCTACTGCTTCAAAATATGCTGCGATAGACGAGCTGCTAGACCCCTAGACGTCCTACCACCATTGACTTTGCATGTAAACTGGACGCTCCTGCTGCTCAAAACTCATGCGGTGTAAACCTAGCTTTAGGCGCAGGCTGCTGACCTGTAATTAGCATAAATGCTAATGAGAGAAAAAAACATTACTTCAGACAGCTGGGTTTATTTGGCTGATGTTGGTCGGTTAAGTCTGGTTTATATAAAGCAGCTAAGAACAGATGAAAATCTTAATTTGTTCCATAAGCTGTCAAATTCCTAAATATGTGATGTTCATGCAGTGCAAATGAGGGGATGTCTGAATATATTTTTGTTTTTATATCATGTTGTACCTTTTTAGGTGGATGTAAGAAGCCTGGCTCTTTCTTTCTCTACCACAAAGTGTTTATCAAGTCTTGCTCACATTCGGTGACCAAGAAAATTGCCCCACTTCTGTTTTTTTACCCCTGTCATGTGCATTGTCTCCAGTCAGGACTGTCTTGCAGAGCTTGTGGCTCGCAGTGATTGGTCAGAACTGTATGGCTATGTTTGTTCATGCAGAGCAGTGCATCCTTCACTGAAAGTGATGCACATGTTTGACAGGAAGCTGGTCAAATCCTATTGATCACATTAACGTTAAACTGTTAATTGTGGAGCTGCAAATGTGGCGAGAACATCAGAGGGTTTTTTTTGGACCCCTTATCCAACGCTTGATTGAATCGTTAAGTGAAAAACTACATCCTGGGATCACTGTTTGTGTTAAGCAGGCAGCATGCTCGCCCCGCTGGCGACTGGTCGACGCGCGGTCACGTGGTTTTTCGGCGTTCGGTTTCGCATACACCTTTCATGGCTCCTGAGACACACCGTGCTGAGCTCCTGGGAAACTCCTCCCGCTGCAGCATACGTCACTGCATGGAGTTTCTTTCCCGCTGGAGTCTTGATGCAGAAAAAAAGGTCAGACTCCTCACCCGACGTTATTTATCCACAAACTGGTCACGGATCAAGCTCCAAAGTTTTTATCAGTCAGATTCCACCGTGCACGTCGTCTGTTTTATCTCCTTGAGTTTTTAGCCGTCTGACTATCTTTATAAACTGCTGCTTCGTGCTACAACAGTCAGCTTCTGGAGACCTGTTTTTTTTTTTTTTTTTTTTTTTTTTTTTTTTTTAAGTGAGTGGTTGAAGCAAAATGCAGTGTCTAAATGCTTCTAGCACAAACACTCCCACGAATGTCTGACCAATCACACAAAGTTATGTGGAGGGGGGTAAAAAGTTTGACTCGCGGGTTGCGACAAGAAGGTGCTGAAATGTCAACAATTTGAACAGAATGATGCAATTTTTGTTTGGAAACTGCGACAGTTTGACCTGATTTTGGCGGTTTGCAGCATGCTGCAGCCTTTAAGCTGTGCTACACTGGGAGGGCAGGTGGAGAAATAATAAATTATTGCTGGGTATGACCAATTTACTGTCTCATGTCGAATTGATGTAAGGTTTAAATAGCATATTTCTTACTTGGTAATTTATGAATAGGCCTGTCACGATAACAAATTTTACTGGACGATAAATTGTCTAAAATTATTGCGATAAACGATATTGTTGAAAACCAGTTTAAACTAATATATTGGTATAACTGTAGTGGTCACCTCGAGTGAGATAATCAAGAAATCTGTCTCTGACCTCTGGCCTCTGACAGGCCCTCTGAAGAGA
>JARVJO010000180.1:15140572-15161375 GCA_031762555.1 Cynodonichthys magdalenae | reverse complement strand
GGAGATCCCTTGCTAAATAATTTCCTTATAACGTTCGTTATAAGAGGTGTAAGTTTCTTACATATTGGTGGAGAATGAGAATGCTTTCTTGTTTTTCCCACCGAATGTTCTTACATAACAAACCTTTTTTACAGAAGTTTACATTAAAATTTAAATTGTGTAAAAAGAAAAAGACAACTGTCTGCAATCCCCAGAAAACTAAAGACACTCCTCTGGCTAAATGTTTGTTCAAGGGCTCTCATGCTTCAGAGGTTAGGAGACCATGCACCTGGCAAATACCTGACTTGGGAGTTCACTCCTCTACGCTAAGAAGTAAACAAACATGGAAACGCACAGAAAATAAAAAAAGCAGGCAAATGAAAATTGTCGTCTTTTTAATTTATTTTCCCCAATTCAATGTATCATACAGTTAATTGATTTGTTTATTGTGACAGGCCTATTTATAAAGCATGTAACATACAGATTTTCCTTCCATGAAATACACATTGACCAAAAATGTTTCAAATCAGTGTAGTTTATAGGCCATCAGCTGTCCTGATTTCTAAAGATCAGCCATACTTGCCTATTAATGGCTAAACCTAGTTAATACCACAGAAGAGCTACATCTGTTAGCATTGTGTCTCCGTCACTCTATTCTGTAAACATGTGATGTTTCAAAGAACATTAGACATTTTAAATCATCATCTTAACTTATTACAGCATGTAATTAGTAATTAAACATATAAACGATGTGAAAACACAACTACACTGTTTCTGCTACAGGATCTATGGCAACTCCACTAGGACAAACAGCTGTGCAGCAGCCTCTCTGCTGACTCCTAAAGAAGCATCACGGATGACAATCGATTTTTGATGACTTCAGAATTTTTCATCTCTGCTGATGTGATGCATCAAAGTAGATTCTAACCTTAGATGTGCTTTTACCAGTAATGTGGAAACATAAAAAAATGTTAGCTGTTTTTGGTCCTAGCTTGATTAGCTGTTTGAGCAGCAGGCGTGTCCATTGGGTTACAGCCTCTCAGGTTTTGGCTTTGTTTTTATTCAGGATTTGTTTACTTTACCATCAGTTGTCCATAAACACATAGGAACTTCCTTTTTTTCCTTTCAGAGAAGTGAAATAGTGACATCAGCCTACGAGCCCACAGATGAGGAGTGTGAGTGGAAGGCTGATGAGGAGGAAGAGCTGACAGTAAGTAAGCAGGTACAGGTGACGTCTACACACCTGCATGCTTCCTGTCTGATGTCTGACGTAAAGGAAAACATGGCTGTTTATCATTTCTGTGCTGACATTACTGCATGCTGCCAAACAAGATTCAAGCTTTTTCTGATCGGCTCTTATGAAATCACTTGATAAATAAATGTTTGTCTCATCCAGGATGAGATGAAGGAAAAGGCCAAGTTGGAGGAGGAGAAGAAAGACGAGGAGAAAGAAGACCCCAAAGGCATCCCAGAGTTCTGGTTAACAGTTTTCAAGAACGTGGACCTGCTCAGTGATATGCTGCAGGTGCGTTTATTCAGACACTGGAAGAAAAATAGAAAATGGGTCACACACAGAAATCCTGATCTGCCTCCACCTGCTGGCAGACGTCTGAACAAACATTTCTAAACCCTTTTTTTTTTTTTCTCTTCTCAGGAACACGATGAACCCATACTTAAACATTTACAAGATATTAAAGTCAAATTCTCAGATCCAGGCCAGCCCATGGTGAGTCTAACGAATTATTCCTTTTCAGTCGACTCAGACTGGCATGTTGTCATTTCTTTCTTTTCTTTTCACAGAGCTTCACATTAGAGTTCTACTTTGAGCCCAATGAGTTCTTTACAAATACAGTGTTAACAAAAACTTACAAGATGAGGTCAGAACCTGATGAGAATGACCCGTTTTCCTTTGATGGACCAGAGATCATGAGCTGCACAGGGTGAGGCCAGAGCTGATGAAATCTATAAACCTTTTAAGCATTTAGTTTGTCACTTCCTCTCCTTTATTTATTCTCTGAATCAACCATCAAGCTTCTCAGCCAGGCTTTTGTTGAATCTGAAAGGTGATTTGGTTGCTGGAAATCTGACTTCTTCTTGTTGCTGTTTATCAGATGCACGATTGACTGGACAAAAGGAAAGAACGTCACGTTGAAAACCATCAAGAAAAAACAGAAGCACAAGGGCCGTGGCACAGTGAGAACTGTCACCAAAACCATCCCCAACGACTCCTTCTTTAACTTCTTTACCCCACCAGAAGGTAAGGCTCGTATGTTAAATGTGACATGATGCACTGCCTGGCCATAAACAAAAAGTTGCCACCTGGAATTATCTAAGCAAATAAGTACGAGCCACCTATTGGATAATTACTGCATGGGAATTTTTCAGCTGGCAACGAGTTATTTAATTCCAAGTGGTGCAGTGAGTTGCTTCTCATTTCTTAAACAACCATGTCGAAAGACGCATCACATGGTCGTTGGTCTGTTTGAGAAGGGTCAAATCATTGGTTACCTGGGATAAAAGGCTTCAATTTGCTAGAGAGCATAAAGATTCAACTTTAGAGCAATGGGGGGGGAAAAAGGTCATGTGGTCTGAGTCCAGATTTACCCTGATCAAGAGTGATGGGTGCATCGGGTTAAGAAGAGAGGCAGGTGAAGTGATGCACCCACCAGGCCTAGTGCCTATGGGGGCAGTGCTATGATGTGCGCTTGCTACAGGTGGTCAGGTCTTGGTTCAGCAACAGTATGTGCTCAAAGAATGAAGTTTGACTACCTGAATATGCTGAATGACCAGGATGGATTGTTTCTTCCCTGATGGTGCGGGCATCATTTTCATATGTGGATTGGCTTCATTGAGAATCTTTGGGATGTGCTGGAGAAGGTCAGACTCCATCAATAATGCAATATCTTGAAGAAAAGTTAATTCAACACTGGATGGAAATAAATCTTGTGACATTGTAGAAGCTTATCAAAACAATGCCACAGAGAATGAGTCCCGTAATCAAAGCTAAAGGCAGTCCAACAAAATTTGTGATTTTAATTTTTTTTGGTTGGGACATTTTTTCGCAAGTCACTGTACTCATTTGTGTACTTGATTTTTAAAACCTGACATTATTTATTCTCTTTTGTTTACAGTTCCAGAAAGTGGAGAGCTGGTAAGTCTGTTTCACCTTAAATCTGTTGCTTTGATGATGCCGCTACTGACTCAAATGTCATTGATTTAAAAAAAATAAAATAAAATAAAAAGTATATTTTGTTTTTCATTTTGTACGTCTTATAAATAGAAACTTTTGTGCATGCACAGTTCTACAAGAATTTGTTTTAGTAACAGAAGAATAGCATGGCTGACATTTTCAAACTACCTGTTTTTACATTTAGTGCAGTTAGCATGGTTAGCATTTAGGGCTGGGCAACATGGCTGAACAATGTATCAGGTAGGGGTGCAACAATGTATCTATTGAATCGTTCAGTTTAGTGCTTTAGGTTCAGTCACGTGTATAGAATAATACAGATTTTTAAAATGTTGTCCTCTGAAGATGCTTTGTGTTGAAAGCTCTGTGGATCTGTGTTCGACTACTCCACCTTGGCTGCATTGTTGAGCACAGATCCACTGAGAAACTTGCTCTTTAAGCAACGTTTAGTTTAAAAACTGTGCTTATGAGGTTGAATAAATGTTCATAAATTTCAATAAATTACGTGTAGGGATGCAAACAATCGACTTACGATTACTTGTCACATAATGGATTATTAGAAGTAAATTCCTTCCATTGGATTAATTGAAAACATCCGATTAAACCTTATTTCGGTGTGGTTTGGCCACCATCCAGTAGAGGGCGGCACTGCTCTCAGTCTGGACTTTACCTCAGTGGCCCTGTTGAACTGAGAGCTGTCTCGATGTGGGCATCATCATAATTAAATCCACAAATCTTAATTACTTTTATTTGTGACACAACAATAATAATGGACAACACCAAACTAATGAAAAGTACCAGCGGCTGTATTTCCTCATGATTCCACAATTTCCTCTTGAGCTGTTACTTCATTTAACATGGTCTGATATGGAGAAATATAGATTTTTATTTCAATATCCACTGATTTTAGGCACACTTTTTAAATTGTTTTAATAAAAAAAGAAATTCCTCCAGACACATCCTAAATCAAAGACAAATGTAAAAATGTAATTTCTCTGCCCCACTGCTTGTCTCAACTATTTCAGTGTTTTTAATAAGAAAGCCTTCATTTGAAATGTCACTACTTTGGTACAGAAGAATAATAAAAGCAGGAACAAACCGAAGTAATAGTATGTTTGTGTTTTCTAAAGAGTGGGTAGTATATAAAACACCATCCCCTCTTCATATTAAATCTCATCAGCCTGCTGTTATTCCACACCAGCCCATAATTACCAGCAGCTGTTATGCGACAAGGCTGAAAGTGCTCTGTGACTCTAACTGTAGCTGAATGGTTTGGTTTCAGGATGAAGACTCTGAGGCGGTCCTAGCTGCAGATTTTGAAATTGGCCACTTCATCCGTGAGCGCATCGTCCCCCGAGCTGTGCTGTACTTCACAGGGGAGGCCATTGAAGATGACGATGATGATGTGAGGAGGGCTTTCTGTTGTCACTTTTTAAAACTTTATTTCTGTTCATTAAGACACTAAATATATATATTAAAATGTATTGCAGTATGATGAAGAGGGAGAAGAAGCAGATGATGAGGTGAAACAAACTTTCTTTTTTTTTTATTTTTTATTGATGTATTATTTTGAGATGGTGGTTTAAGAATCCAGCAGACTGAATCTGTGTTTTTATTAGGAAGGTGAAGAGGAGGCTGATGAAGAGAACGACCCAGACTATGATCCCAAGGTGAGATAACAAACATGCAGAGTCACGACTTCCTCTAAAGATCTCTGGTGTCATGAGAGCTCGCTCAGCACATCTCTGCTGTCAGCTCAGGATTCTCTCTGCTCACTGTTTGGCTGCTGCTAACCCAGAATCCCCCACAGCTCAGTAAACACTTCATCAGACCAAATCTCTTAAACCCAGCTTTTAAAAACATGCAGGCCCAGATCTGTGGTCTCAGTGGGATTTTCATGGTTAAACAAAGGTTACTAAATAAGTAAATATATCAGAATTTAAAGAGTTGTGAGCTGCAGGTAGAGAGTATCTGTTCATTTTAACCCCCTCATTGTATAGAATACACAGTTAAATTTATCTAATATCTTCTTTAACTCTTATTTTCTAATCTTAATTTAATTTGTGCATAAACACACTCTCCCCCTTTATAATTATTTTTTCTTGTTTCACTTCTATGTTTTCTTAAAGTTAAGTCAGATTTTTATGAGCTGTTTCCAACTCAACTCTGAAGTAAAACAGATCCTGGTGTGGCTTAAACAAGACCCATAATTAAAAATAAATCTCAAGGTCCACCAAGAACCAGTCTAGTTTTGTTCACTTGTTCGTGCAACAAAAAGTAGTGTACCCAATAATAAAATGTAATTAGAAAAGACAAGTCATTTAAATACTGAGTAATTTGCTGCATGGCTGGTTCTAAACCTGTGTAAATTTGATCTTTAAAACATTTTGGTTTGCAGTGGATGACATTTCAGGTGGTGAAACAAATGTTTTAATTGTTCACACATCGTTGATAGTTTGTCGTTCGTACAAAATCTAAACAGTAGCCATATTTAGATTTTTTTTTTCCCGTTTCCAGAGCAAGTTGTTTCTGTTTTTTGTCCGACTGCTTGCTAACCCCATTGGTCTGTCGTCTTTAACTTGGGCGTGCATATTAATTCTCAATTAGGCAGTTGTTCCATCTGATATGAGAGACATTAGGAGTGGGTGAAAAATAAATTCTCAGTAAATTAGATGCAAACTGCAAAAGTACCACTGCAAAAATGTACACTCAGTTCTCTGACTGATGCACAGTACTTTGCTCAGTAGGGATAAACTGGTTTAAGAGATAAAAACTGTCTTGTTCAAGGCATTTGTGCAAAAAGTTTTGAGGCAGAGAGCAGCAGTCAGATCGAATCATAAAGCAGATGTGTTAATCTGTAAAACCCATGCTGTTTGCTCGTCTGTTTGATGCTTGTCTAAGAAAAACTACAATCAACCATTCATAGTGAACAGTGCTGGGGATTTAGTATTTTCAAGTGGAGCAGAAACATTTGACTGAACATAATAAAAAGGATTATTTGATCCTTAAACAGAACTCTGGAAAATATTGTTTGAGTCTTTCTTATGAACAAAGTTTGCACCGAAAAGATTTGCATGTCTGATGGCAACGCAAAACGTCTTTAACCACCTAAAGACACATCAGCTAAAACAGCAGCCACACCAGCTGAGGCAACGCGTCACTTTAAACCAAAGACCAGCAAACTGAGAAGAAATGAAGGGATTTTATTTTTTTTAACTTTGCAAAAATGAAGCTGCTGAGTTGCAATCAGACAGGATTTCAATGTACCATTTCACAGCCCTCAGTCTAAATCTCATTACACTTTAGAGGTTTCCTCATTTTACCTCTTAGTTGACATTTTTATTTCGCCCTTTTCAATACATTTAAAGCCATGTTAAAGTGAACTTGTTAATGTAGTAGAACCAGAAAAAAAAGTAAAAATACAGTAAAGATTTCTGAACATTTTGAAGAGTTTTAAGGATGTAACAAACTGCTCCATTCATTTCAATGAGGGGAAAAAAGGCTGAAAGAGCTAAATATCTTAAAGTATAAATTGCTGAAATACCAGAAGTCATAGCTGAATGTTTTGATATACATTTTTGAAATGGCACAAAACTTGCGAATTGATGTGCCAAAAAACGTACAGAAGAAAATTCTTGGTTTTCCCTCCCACCCCCGTTACCTAGTCCCATTTGGAAGAGATGATTCTAAACTAAAATGACTTGCGGCTGCTTTGCTGAGCTAAAAGATCTTTGACATTCTGTATTCTGCTTATATATTTTTCTATTCATTGTTTTTTTTCATCTTCAGCCACTTTTGCATCTTTTGTCAGCTACTTTTTAAATTTTTCCTCACTAGGTTTAAATGGTGACAGTAGAAAAATAACCTTATCCTGGTAGGTACAGTTTGACTTGTCAGCCTATTAACGACACGCCCATCCCTCATGTCACTGCTGCAGTTTTGGCTTGGGTTTTTGCTTTACTTGTTTTTCATCCATCTCTCAGCATTCCCCTCACCCACACATGAGCACCTCCTCCTCCTGCCGCCGTCCTGCACTCATTACTAACTCACTGGTTTGTTGTTGTAACTTTTAACCCATAATGAGATCACTGTTTGCACTTGTATTATTTTTGTTTCTCAAAGCTTGTTCTCCCCCCCCCCCCCCGCCCCCGCCTATTTTTGTTTTGTTTGTTCCCATGGTGATATTGTCCTCTGCCGGCTAATTTTTGATTTTTGTCAGGTTGGCGCTTTGTCTGTCAAAATAATTAATATGCATTTACAATTAGTGTTGTGCATAAGCTCTGATTAAAATAGATTTACTTTAATGCAATTTTCACTGTCTGCTTTAGTGCATAAGATCTGCCACTTCAAGAAAAAAGACCAACCAATATGTAATAAGTACTCAATAAAAAAATAAAATATGCACCCAAGAGTGCTTGTAACTAAGCTAATTTACTGACTTTTTTTTTTAGCAAATATTTGTACTAACTGCAAAAATTAGTCTAAAATTCCCTTTGTAAAATTGGCAAATCAGTACTTGTAGTAAAAGCCAATATTTTCCTCAAAGTCTTTTGTTTGGGGGGTTTCTTGGATGACTACAGTGAGGAAAAGGGTGAATCAAACCAAAGCTTTGTCAGCAAATAAATGCGTACCTTGCTCCATGTCAAACTTACTGAAAACAGCATCACCTGAATGTAAAATTGGCATGAAGAGAAACTAAAATACTAACCAAGCTGCCAGGATCACTCAGACCCACACTGACCATTCAGACTCTGCCAAATTCACAACCAGTGCATCAAAACTTTTTACAGCAGCAAACCTAAAACTGTTTTTAATCATCTTAAAATGAACTAAATCACACTCAAAGTGAGAACTACAGTTGTTCACAACTTATCAAAACTGTTAATTACATTTATTTTACTTAATGTAACTAACCAATACCAAGTTAAACTGATCCAAATTTTTGTCATTGCTGTCCTAACATTAACCTCACCCAAACTCTGCATAGCACTGATTACTTTTATTCACACATTCATACACTGCTTTCTGTTCTTTACTCTCAATATAGAGTACTTAATGTTGTTGTACACTGAGCACATCTGGAATAAGCTTTAGTGAATGAAGATTGAACCTATCATCCTCCACTTAGACAACACAGCTGCCAGAAAGAGACACAAATTAGGTCATTTTGAAAACGAAAACAAAATTCATTTTTTCCTCCTTTCTGTAAAACTGACAGTTATACAAACTGTCACAAAAACTTATACCACATAAGTATGGGCCATAATGTTAAAAATGTATTTATAGTAGTTGTTTTTTTGCAAATCAGTTTATACTTGTCATCCACATGCAAACTTATTTTGTTTATTTTATAAATTGATGGCATTACAAATTACAAGCAGCTTTTAATGTGTGGAAAACAGAAGTTCGAGAGAATCTGATAATGTGAAAATGTCTCAGCTTTGTGTAATAGGCATCTAGTAACTAGTTTTACACCCACCCCCACCCAAAAAGACAGTTTGTAGCTGTACCCTCTATTTTAAAGTATTTCCTTTAGTGACACCTTGTGTTCAGAACACGTACTGCACCCTGAGTTCAAATGTAGGATTAAATGGTTTCATTGTGTATAACAAAAATATTTCAATTCAGTTTATTTATATAGCGCCAAGTCACAACATACGTTGTCTCAGGGCTCTGTACATGAAAAAAGAACAATCTAAAGAAAAAGCCAGCAGTTTGTGTTGAATCACTTCATCACAGTCTCCCATCCTGAGCAAACAGCGGAGAGGAAAAACTCCCTGTTAACAGGAAGAAACCTCCAGCAGAACCAAGGTTAATTTAGCACAATGCCTCAATTTTACAACAAGTATGCAAGTTTTCATTTTTATTTGGTAGTTAAAAGATGAAATTGATTTATTGATTTGGCTCAATGTGTTTCATCAAACTAATGAATTATATTGTGACTAGAGGTTAAACTTGGAAGCGGAATCGATTATATCAGCCATTGACCAGATGCACAACTCTAGATTTTGTAGTTGCCTATACTCATTTGTATTGTAATAAAAATGTTTATAGGTAGATGTCATGTCAGCTCTTTGTTTATGTACAGAAGTAAAACTGGTGCCATGTTTGCAGCTGCTTTTGCATGGCAGTATTTTAACAGAATGCAGTTAAATCACCTACCCAATGTAACAAAGCTAGTGTTTCATAAATGACTTGAATATCAAAATTGGTACTTTCATAAAGTGGGCGTTGATTATTACCACTTTATACTGCTGTCTGGTAATTGTTGGGACTGAGCAGACAATTGTAGCTTAGCCACAGTATCTCTTGGCGACTCAGTGGTTAGCACTGATTCCTCACAGCAAGAAGGTCCTGGGTGACCTGGGGTCTTTCTGTGCAGAGTTTACATGTTCTCATCCTTGTGTTGGTTGGGTTTTCACCAGGTACTTCGGTTCCTCCCACACCCCAAAAACATGTACAATAGGTTGCCTTCGGGCCTAGGCTGCCCTTGAAAGAGATCTGTGATCTCAGTAGCTACGTTTACATGGACATAAGTAATTGGATTAAACGGTCATTCGGAATAAAAATGCATCATGTAAATACCCCATTCAGATTATTCTGATCCAATTCAGCTCGATCCGAATGAATTTGTAATCTGAATGAGGGGGGTTTATGCCAATTGATAATCCGACCGGCGTGCAAAATGTTGTGCATGTAAACATAGCTAATGGGATGGAATCTGTTTGAAATATTTTTAATTATATTCTAATTTACCATTAACTTGTATGAAGACTCCAATTAATATCTGCAATAAATTACTATCTAAAACACATCATTCCACATAGAGGTCTTGAATGACATGAGGTTTGTAGGTACAGTAAATATTAGTGTTCTCAGCAGTGCTTCTCACATTGTTATTCATACAGAAATTATATCAACTGAAATTAGGCGATAAATTGTGACATTAATTTTATCCACATCATCCAGCCCTACCCTCAGTATCAGTACCTCTGTTTTATTGTAGGAGTACTGTGGTTCTTTTTTAAACACTGAACTTTTGCGCAAAGTGTTCTATCAAAAACATTTCGGCATGAATAAGATCTCCTCTTTAATTTTTAACAAAACTGCTTTTTTTTAGCTTTTTAAAAACTAGATATCCTCACGACCACACTTAATTATCTGCTTTACAGCTACTGTAGAGTATTATAAACAATATAAATGCCTTTTAGTAAGGATTCTAACTGGCTGTAGCCCAAAAGCAGCACCCAGTCCATATTGGTCAAAGATGGACAATGGTCACCATGTTTGTGCTTCGGTCCTGAAAGACATTGTGGCGCTACTAGTCTGTAGCTGCTTGTTGAATGTTGAGTCTTGAAGTGACTTGTGTATAGTTTTTGTTTCATTGTTGCAGTGTGTGTGAAATGACCCTGGACTTAACCTTCCACCCTGTTGTGGTTTGTTACAGAAGGATGCAGCCCCCCCAGCTGAGTGCAGGCAACAGTGAAGCCTCTCCGGCTGCCCTGAGGATCAACTGCACTGTAACTGCTTCTCAAATTAAAAGAAAAAAGGAAAAAAAAAATAGTTCTCGCCTTATAATGTTTTGTATTTTTCTTGGTAGGGAATTTGAAGAAAAAGTTTCCAGATTTTTGTTACAAAAACAATAGTAATATACCAAGAGCCGTTTGGCTCGCAGTACATAGTATTTTATTAGACCTGTTTTCTTCCTTCTCTGTACAATAGACGTCAGGAAAATACCTCCCCTCAAAAAGCATGACATTGTTTCTTCACTGCTAAACTAGTTTGGGTTTTTGTGAAGTTTTTGGATGTATTTGCTCTTAGACAACAGCTGTGGTTTGGGCTGCAACACAGTGGCATCAGTTCACTTGACCACTCCACACTCCTCATTCACTTGATCAAAATGTGTAGGTTGGCCTATTTTTTGTTGACACCCCCATGCCCCCTTTCTAGTCTTTGGCACTTTACTTGGCACTGTAGCATTTTGAACCCTGAAAATGAAGAACCTGCAGCTCAGGTCCTGATGTCTCTGAATGTGGGAGCTAGGGTTGGTGTGCTTGCCCCTCCTGTATTCTACTCGATACATTCCAGTATGCAGACTGGCAGGGACACCCGTCAGTGACCCTCCGAGTCTGCCACTCTTCAACTGGACAATGGTTTTTAAAAAGTGAAGTTTGGCTTCTCTTAAACATTCCAGAAGATTCTGTCAATGATGAAGGGTGTGAGACCATTTTGGAGGGGACACCCAGTCCTAGGACCACTGTGGTTATGGATCCTTGTAGGTGGAGTTGCTGTTTTCTTGTTGTACACCAGTAAAGTGCAAGTGGTGTGCCGTCTTCGATTTGCAAAGTATTCCTTGTATACAGCACTTCAACATCTTAAGGATGATGGTTCAGCAGCGCTTTAGAGTTCTAGTCCTGCATTACCCTTCTTTACTGAATGAGGCTTGCTTCAGAAGCTTTAAAGGGATGTTTCGTACATGTAGCACAAGAAAAGCATCAGATTTTCGTACTCCCAACACCCCAAGTTGGTTAATACCCTTTGTGTTGGGTTGTGCCACTTCCAGACTGCAGTCTAGCTTTTGGGGTATTGTATATTTCTTTAAATCACTGTGAAAGAAAATGGGTTGTCTTATACGGGCATTGTTTAGGCCAGTGACCCACCTCACCTTCCCATCTCAACCCTCTACCCAGAATGCCACAAAAAAGCATGTCAAAGCAATATTTAAAGCCAGGGAAAGAAAGGGAAAACTTGGCCTGCCACACTACCAGTTCATGTAGAATGCATTAGTTGCGGGAACAGCGGTGCTGGTCATGTTGCGGTCAGAGCCACGGTACCTCTTAATCTGCAGGGAGTGATTAAATCATGTTTATTGGAGAAAATAAAGGTTTTGTTGGGTCACTGAACAGCTGTTGTCAAGATAAAAATGCTATGCTACAAAAATACTAATGTACTCAATACTTGTAAGTGTATGTTATTCAATAAATTGGTTAATCATGGTTATAGTTGTAATTAACTTTTTGGGGGGGTGTTACAGGGGTACTACAACAAATATATTGAAAAGAAATGGGAAGAAGTAAAACCTTTTTATTCCCATCCATCCAAAAATTTCTATAAAAATGATTTCTACAAAAATACTGTACATTGTATGGAATAAATAATTCAGTTGGTTTCTCTCAGTGGTTTATCATGCCGGCAGAGGGCGCTGCAGTCAACATTTAAAACAATCCAATGACTAAATGAGTTGTCCAATAAACACTAAACAAAAAAATTAAAATGGTCAAAATGCTGATTACTGTAGACAAATATGTTTAATTTAGAAAGCTTCAGTTTAAATTATCTGGACTTTAATGTTCTTGGCTGTCAGTTTTCCTAATAGTACAACTAGAAATACTGCAGCAGCTACATTTAAATCTAGATTATGCATCAACAAGGGTTAGGGATTAAACCTGTAAAAGAATGTTGACTATTTTACACAATGTATTCATACACAAGCAGTAGATTAAAGTAAATACCAATGTTATAAATTTGATATTCAACAGTCAAAAAGTCCAATTTGATATGACTGATTTTGTTTTACTATATTGAAAAAATTGTATTTTTCTGTGTAAGTGTAAGAGCTGAATGACTGCATGAATGAATGAAACTGAATTAACGCAAAAACTGGGAGCACCTTGAAGTTAAAGGCGTCTGTGACAACCTTTGAAGTTTTCACCTGCGACCTGTCCACAGTGTAGCCCCGCCCCTCACAGTGACTGCTGGATATGGGCTCCAGTGACCCCCATGAAAGGCAAGGAGCAGGTAAAAATATTTGATGGAAGAAATCTTCCCAAGAGATCAATAAATTTTAATCAAATCAAGATGCTGCTACCACTGAACCGAGTGAAACATGCAGAAGATGATGTATGAATGTAAAACAGCAAAAGGCTTTCGAAAAGTAACACAATTAAACTAGCAAAATACTAGCTAAAAGTATTAAAAAGCTAAAAGTGTCCACTAGATGAAGTATCAAAGGGCTAACTAAAAGCTAAAAATGGCAAAATGCAGTAATAGGTTAGCAAAAAGTAAGACAGACTAAAAGTGGCTAAATACTAGCTAAAAGCTCAATATATTAAGTTAATTAAAGGCTAATTGTTAAAGTGTAAATAGAAATATAGCAAAAATTTTAAAGACATGGCAAAATCTAAGCTACAAGCTAAAGTATGAAAGGGTTGACTAAGTGAAAAAGTGCTAAAAATAAATGAAGTAAAATAGCAAAAGGCTAGCTAAAATTACAAGTGTAGCTAAATACTAGGTAAAAGTAACTAAAGGCTAATTGCAGTTAAAGTGTAAATAAAATTTGCAAAAAGTAACAAGTGGCAAAATCATAGAAGCTGAAGTATTAAAAGCCAACTAAAAGCTAAAATCTGAAAAATATTACAAAAGTCAGATGTAATGTAAAAGTAACAGGGCAAAATCGTAGCGAGATGCTAAAGTATTAAAAGGATGACTAAAAACTACTTCAAAACTAAAAGTAGTATGTTTAGCTAAAAATAACCAAAGGCTAGCTAAAATCAGCTAAAGGCTAACTCAAAATAGCAGAATGATACCTAAAATGTTAAAATGGCATATGACTAAACAGTTAACAGATAAGAGAACGAATATTCAATTCATTCTATATGATGGAAATGTTTTCAAATAGTTAAAGTATAAAATTTATAGCACCCATCTCTGAACCGAACGGTTTGCTGAATAGTATGCAAAAGTTTTGCAAAAGAAAAAATAATTTCCATGATTAAGTTCAAACACTTGTACAGAAACATGAATCTAAAGTATAATGTAAAGAATACTTGTGTATTTAAAAGTACCCTCCGTGGCAGTATGAAGAAGATGTAGTCATCTGTGAGGGTTGTGTATCAGGGGGGCGGTGCTCTGTCACAGACCCCTCCCGCCTAACAAAGCCCCTTCAAACACTGTCCAGCAACGAGCTGCCGTCTGTCAGACATTAATCCACTGAACCAGCTCATGTCCTGACCCCCGCAGGACACACACACATCAGTCCGCTCAGCGAAGCGCTCAGCCGGCTGCGAGTCCCGAGGCGACCGGGCCGAACATGCTGGAAAACGGGAGGAAGGTGTTGAAGGAGGGTTTGCTGGAGAAACGGAGCGACGGGCTGCTGCAGCTGTGGAAGAAGAAGCACTGCGTCCTGACGGAAGACGGCGTGCTGCTGCTGCCGCCCAAGCAGCACGACCACCCGCAGCAGCAGCGCGGCGGCGGCGGAGGAGGAGGAGGGGACACGGGGAAAGTCAAGGAGCTGCACTTCGCCAACATGAAGACCGTGGACTGCGTGGAGCGGAAAAGCAAGTACGTCTACTTCACCGTGGTGATGATGGAGGGCAAGGAGATCGACTTCAGGTGCCCGCAGGACGAGGGCTGGAACGCGGAGATCACCCTGCAGATGGTCCAGTACAAGAACCGACAGGCCATCCTGGCCGTCAAGTCCACCCGGCAGAAGCAGCAGCTGCTCGTGGTGCAGATGCCCGGCCAGAAGACCGTCCGGAGCTCCCCGAACGTGGCGTGACCTCCTGTGGACAACTCCACGGACAGAGGCGGTGAGACAAAGCAGGGGCTGGGGGGGTGTCACCTGGAACCCCCTTGACCCCCCCGAAAAAAATAACACTTTTTATGCTTCCTGGAGATAGAACAAACATTGAGGATTTATTTTTTTAGTAGATCAGGTTTCTAAACTTTTCAGTGCAAAACCCACTAAATAATCTGAGACTGTAATCCTAAATGTATCCAAACAACATGACTGGTAGCTAATGAAAGACGGACATAATCCCAGGTCCTTTTGTTTTGTTGGCAGGTAAAAAAAATCTAAATATGTTTATGCTGACTCAGCTTTCACACAGTTTTCTTCTGAACATTTTTGGATTTCAGCCATTCAGGACATCATACCTATGACTTTTTATACTTTTTACTTTTTTATGTGTTCGGAATTATTTATCTTTATATCTTTATCTTTATATTTCTTCTCCTCCTACAAATAATCTGTGATCTCTTCAAATCCTTGAAAAACTTTGCTTTAAAACCTTTAGTTAACTTGCTTCATTTTAAAATTTTAATTAATTTTGCTGGTTTTAGCTACTCTTCTGCTAGTTTGAGATTTATCCATCTTTCTGATTTTAGATGTTTTAGATGCAGTCCTGCTTGTTTGAGTTTTTAGCTATTGTTTTGCTAGTTTTAGCTTTTAGATGCTGCTTTGGTAATTTTGCTTTCTATCCACTGGTTTGTGTAATTAAGCTTCTTGCTATTGTTCAGCTGGGTTTGAGTGTTTGTGACCATTTTACTATTTTTACTTTTAGCTATGTTTCAAATCTTTTAGCTATGGTTTTACACTTTACCTGTTGTTTTGCTAGTTTTAGCTTTTTGCTACCATTTTGCTGGTTTTAATTTTCAGCAAGTAATTTACTGCTTTTAGCGTTTAAGTACTGTTTTGCTCTTTTGCCATTTATAGCCACTGTATTGCAGTTTCTTGTCATGAATTTACTGATTTTAGCTTTTAGCTACTGTTCTGCTGATTTGACATTTAGCTACTGTTTTGCTTCTTGTTGTCATGGGTTTTCTGGTTGTAGCGTTTAGCTACTGTTCTACTGATTTAACATTTTTAGCTACTGTTTTGCTTGTTTTAGTCATGGGTTTGCTGGTTTTAGCTTTTTAACGTGTGCTTTAGCTAGTTTTAGCCTTTTGCTTTAGTTGCTTTGGTTTTAGCTCGTTTCTGTTGTTAAGCTGGTTTAGAGTACAGTTCTTTTTAGCTAGTTTTAGCTTGTTGCTTTCGCTAAGTTTTGTTTTTGATTAGATAATTGTAGCTTTTGTGTGTGTTATATAAGAAAGATGAGTTTGAATCAAATTTGTAAGCAAACAGAAGCTGATTAAATTATTTATATTAAATATTAAACTTACTGTAACTGTTTCCACATTACAGTTAGAGTGAAGCTGCTGTTTAAAGATGGATTAGTCCAAGTTAGACACAAGTTTCAGCTCAGAATGTGATGCATGTGCTCCGAGGTTAGCTTCTATATTTGGTCTATGATGTAGTTCAGTCTCTGCTACATGAGCCTCACTGAGGTAATGAAGTGTTAGCAGCTACAGTCCAACACGTGTTTATATGTGACTCACTGTGACATGTTGTCACACTGAGCTTTCAGCACCATCAGCTCAATTCATTCAGATTTTTTCAATCCGGGGATTTTAGAAATATTAAAACTGGTGCTACTTGTACTTCATTCAAACTGAAATCCAGCAAAAACTTTATTTACCTCCACTTTAATAATTCTGCTTTAAAAATATCATAATCTTGATTGGTTTTTTTAGTTGAAAAACATCTCAATTTTAATAAAAAAAATAAGCATCACTTTCTGCTCACTACACTCAAACAATAACTAATTACAGGCCCAGCATTCCCTAAAGGAATGCATGTTACAGACACTCTTCATGAAAGTTTTCAGCTAAGATCTTTTCTTTTTATTGAAAAATTACAGTTCTTCTGCTTTGCTTCTAAATTACATAATAAGGCATGATGTCATGCAATTTTTTGAGATGCGTTAGCTTAAGAATTTCTCTAACCACCTCAGATTCTGTCTCAATATCTTTAAATCCAAGTTACAGCTTTTATATTTGCTAGGATTGATTATCTGTGGTGCTCATCTTGAACTGAGATAAGTTAATCCGGTGTCGATGTACATCCACTGATTACTTTCTGAGAGTTTCATCAAAATCGGTCTAGCGTTTCATGAGATATTTTGCTAACAGACAAACAGTGTTGACTTCAACAGGTAGTGCCAAAGTTTTAGGCAACAGTTTGTGCAATGTTGTAGCACTTATACTATGTGTTGTGAATAACGCTCACCTTCTGCCACACCAAATGTTAGTTCAATATCTGTCAAGTTGACTGAATTATTATATGTTTTATAAAATGAATTGGCTGAGGCAGCCATCATAAATTGGACTGTCTCCAAAAGTTAATCAGTTGTAGATGTGCATCCACTGATTAGGTTCTAAGAGTTTTATCAAACTCTTTTCAGTGGTTCATGAGATATTTTGCTAACAGAGACATGTGTATTCAGTGGCAGGTGGTAAAATATAAAATTATATTTATATCTGATTCATTGAATTATAGTTCAAAGACTTCATGTACAGATGGCTTTTAGATATTTATTTCCAGTGGTGGGCTCAGTCCTACTAATTCACTAATAGTGGAACTAGCTTTTCGTTTAATGAGTTCAGTTTTTGCTAACTTTGGAAACCTTTAGCAAACCGATTAGCTTCTTCTAAATTAGTTTCCACTAATTCAAAGTCCACTAAAAAAAATACAAGTGTAAAAATTATATTTTTATGTTATTTATTCCAAATTTAATAAAAACTATCCCTTCTTAATTCTGGACGTGTCAGGCACAGTGTGCATGCCTCTTTACCAGCTAAACTTCAAACTAAGAGCATCAAAAATTAATAAAATAACATTTAATATTTAAATGAATGTAAAAATTGACTGAGTATAAAATGGTAGAAAAAGTATTTGTTGTTTGACTAACTTCAAACAGTATTTAAAAAAAAATACAAACTCGATCAAATAAATGCTTTTATTCTGAAAGGGTTAAACTGGAAGTATAACAAGTTAGACAACTGGTTTGGATTGGCTGATTTGCCACGGATGATCCCGCCCCACTACAAATAACCAATAGAAAAAGAAAACTTAAGAACATGCATGTGACACAGTCTGGGTAACAGTTGTCTTAGCGGTTAGCGTTAGCTTCCACAAATTTTTTTATCTGTTTAGCATTAGCAGAGCTAAGATTCTTGTTTAACGGATTAGTGGTTAGTGAAGCTAATTTTTTGATTAGCCACCACTGTTTATTTGCATTTTGTGCCGGTTTACACCAATAACTTTATGCACCCGCAGGTGAAACTGACACTCAGCTGAGGATAAATCTGACCCTGGATTTCATCCCCCCTTCTGCTGCTGCTCCACCCAGTTCTATCCTTCAGGAGAAGACTGCAGTCATGTTGTGGACTCCACAGACCGGCTCCCTGCCCTCTGTCAGTACAGAGACTTACTTCACAAAAGACTGATGGACTGAAAGCATGTGAGAAAACAGCTGTATTCCACTGTGCAATTGGTTCGTCTCCTATTTATTAGACATGTATATATATTTTTTATAAAATTGTTCTGTCATTGATGAATGTTCCGTGTGGATGTTGTTAGAGTGGATTAGGAAGTACATGGTCTGAAGGTTAGTCAGCTGAAATTCCTCGGTAAACAGAAACGTTTGCTCAAATGTTACACAGCCTGTAACCTACAAGAAATGTCAGTGACACCAGTGGACGGGTCCTTTCACTGACCTTTAACAAACATTTTGCAAATGTTTTCATGTTTACTGAGAAGTCACATATCTGAGGATGGTTGCTGTAGGTTAGTCAAACCAGTTTATACTTTATAAAATGTGTCATTGTCCATGCTTTCAGTTTTTTCAACAGAGCCAAAGACTCATTTGATACATTTTGCCCAGTGTTTCACCTCATTATATAAAAAAGTATAAAGTAAATGATGAAATATTTGCTCCAACATCTAAAATGTATTTCACATGCTTGATTAGTAAATAGCTACAGTGTCATTTAATGTATTCATTGAGTGTATCAGTCAGTTTTCATCATTAGAATAGATTTTGTTGTTGTTATAGTTTGAGTCTTAAAGCCTGAAACTAGTACCTCATTGGGCTGCAGCTGTTGGAGACTGAAAATTACTATCAAACACTAACAGAGCTCTATGTGGTGCTTCATGCATAGAAACAGTGTTTTAACGTTGTCTTATAATCACTGAAAATGACTATGTGTACGACTGACTAAATGTACAATAAATAATACAGAAATACTATTAAAAGTAAGAGAGATTTACTCACTGTAGAGTTGTGGTGAGTAGCTACCGTCTTAAATTCTGAACTCTCCCACTTTTCGATAAGAAAATTCCCACTGGAGAGGCATTCCAGTTTTAATTTACGACTTGTAAGTGGGAAACTCCCACTTCCCAGTACATCTGCGCCGCACCAGGAGTAGCTGTCAAAAAGGCAGCTTTTGCAAAATTTAAGACAAATTCTGAAAATTTTGTCTAACATTGAAGATG
Organism: Cynodonichthys magdalenae; assembly: GCA_031762555.1. Classification (NCBI taxonomy): domain Eukaryota; kingdom Metazoa; phylum Chordata; class Actinopteri; order Cyprinodontiformes; family Rivulidae; genus Cynodonichthys; species Cynodonichthys magdalenae. Next base: position 15,142,056 of record JARVJO010000180.1, on the reverse strand, counting down.
TTTATGCTGAAGATGAAATACAAAAATCTACTGGAAGCCTCTTTTGGATGTATACAAACTGTAATGCTGAATATTTAAACTATAAGTCGTTTGCAAATTTTGCAAAGTTGGCATAAGTTTTGTAAAATGTTATAGTTTGACGGACTTCACAGTTGAGACTAAATATGCCTTCATTTTAAAGTTTGTGATTTTTGAAGAAATTGAGACTCAAAAATATTTTGAGACATTTTGGAAACTTTTGTGAATGTTGTTCGTACACTAGTCACCAACAGTCTCAGCCCAAAGAGTATTTTAATCATCTGCTTGTTCAGTCGTTACTCAGAAAAGCTTCAGTATTAATACTGATATTAGAAGTTGCACTGATGATTTCAGAAGCTGAACTGCTTTAAAGACAGTTTAGGTGATTTAATTCCATATTGTTGATCAAGTAAAATCCCATTAAAACATTAAATAAACCTTTGCAAAACTAAAAAAAAATATATAAAGAAGACTAAAATTATAAACCATCTCAAATGTGGTGAATGTTGGGCTTCGAAACAGAAGATACAAAGTTTAGTTACTCAGTTCCAAAAGCTAGCCTGTTAGCTTATTTGCTAACCAGTGGTTATTCAGGCTGGGTTTGTGTGACACAGATATAAATATCTGTGTACATCACCATGTTCAGGTGATACAGTTTTTCTATATGGTCTGATTTATTGTGTATATCTTAAAAGCAATATCTTTTCAGAGTAAATAATTGTGTATGTTCACATTCAAAACAGAGTTCTAAGCTAACAGCCAAGTCATTACTAGCTAGCTAATGCGTATGTATGGTCAGCGAATTCTAATATTTGAAGTTTAGTTTTTGAAGAATTAATTCAGCTTTTTTTAACACCAGCATCTGGTAGTGACACACCACATTATTAGAGGTGTCCTAAAGGTGTTTTTTTTCTCTGTCCGGGTTCTTATTTTCTAACACATTATTTTACCTCTCACCCCATCTCCAAAAATGAGAAAACAAAAGACAAAAACAAATCAGCATATCCCAGGCTCGCTTTCTGCTGCTGCTTCACTGTCAAAATCTGTACATCCCTGTCCTTGTTAATCAGTGATATGGAGGAATATAAACACCCCATCTGATTAAGATTAGCAGCAGCACCTCTCTGCACCTGAAGCTGTTTAAAATATTAAAAACTAAAAAAAAAAAATCTAGTAATTACCAACAAAGTCACTGGGCCTCATGCAAGAAACGTTTGTACGAACAGATTTGTTCTTAAGTTGTGCGTACGAGTGATTTAGGAGAACTTTACACATTAACCAATTTTCTTGTATTCTAAGATTTTTTTTCAGATACAAACAAAATTCACGTGTGGTCCAGACCTGTGGTATATTTTATGTGCAGTCAGTCCGCTGTTATCCAGACGGATTTTCTTCACTAATGACTTTATATTTTGTTAGTTTGAAGATATTTTGAGTTGAAAATAAATCACACTCCATAATTATGT
>JARVJO010000180.1:15064557-15081245 GCA_031762555.1 Cynodonichthys magdalenae | reverse complement strand
GATAGATAGATAGATAGATAGATAGATAGATAGATAGATAGATAGATAGATAGATAGATAGATAGATAGATATTCACTCATTTATATATATATATTTTTTTTTCTTTTTTAATAGTTTTATCAACACATTTAATCCATAATAACACAAAGTAACCGTATGTGTGTACTACTACACATTTTCTCCTCCTCTACATCTTAATGAACTCAGGAAATGTGAGCAGCTGAGACACACCTGTCTCTTATTAGCAGGCTGCGCTTGCCTGGTCTTCAATCTAAAAAAAACCGCATTCAACATTCCTTGTGTAAATGTTTTTTTGTAAAAAAAAAAAAAAAAAAAGAAAACATGTAAGATTTCTTACAAGTAGTTTGTAAATGGCATATTTTACACTAGTTCAATAATTAATCAACTTTTTATATTTTCAGGACCTCTTTAGAATACTCGTTTGTTTTTTTCATACTGGTGCCTCATTCGTTTGGTGAGTAAAATGAATCCGAGCAGCTCCTGGGACAACGACAGAAGTTAAATCATCTTTTACATTTATTTTATTCGCAGGACGATGCTTCGACATGTCCTTTTCAGTTTGTTGGGTGGGCAAAGAGGACGCTTTGATTACGTAAGTATTGAATATATATCTTTTAGGTAAATGGAAAGTTTAGTCCTGCAGTTTAAATGTTTTGTGACGTAGTTCAATTCTTCTAAAATGCCTCGAAAGCTCCGAGTTTCACGAGCCTAATTTAGCTTAAATGTACCAAACCCCCTCGGAATCCAAAATATGCACAATAATAATGTGGTCAAGCTTAGCGGCGGAAGTACATGGAGATTCTTACCTCTTAAAATAAGAAGTCCATGAAAATTACATTTCATAAAGTTATAGTTTACGTTCGACTATCAGTCGGCTTTTTCAGTTTAATCTTTGACATAATCCGTACTTCCTGGTCTTTTTTGGGTTTCAAAATGTTACTTTTGCAACAGTTCCTCTTTCTATTGTGGTTTTGCAAGGTTCTAGGGAGTTATTTTTTCCCCAATCGGGTGGTCGCGGGTTCGATCCCCAGCACCCGCAGCATCCAGGTATGAAATACATTAAAAATGTTGTAAAAAGTGTAAAAAGTGTAAAAAAAAAAAAAAAAATACTGAATGAATGGGAAAATCTGAAATATTGTAAAATTGTTTTACATATTTGCAGAAGTTAAAGGGGAACTTGTGAATCATTGCTTACTGTGACAGCTCCAATTTGTTTTTTAAATTCAAACTTTTTTAATGGACATTAACTTAGGCCGTCAAGGTTTATAAGACCCTCCCCCCCAAATGGTAAAGTTACCCACAACCAGAATATTATTTTGCACGTTTTTTTCTGTGCATGTGTTAATTTATCTGGCAGTTAGCAAAATATCTCATTAACAACCTAGCAAATGTTCAAAAAACTTTATGGAAATAGTCCTCAGGTGTGCAAGAACAACTAATCAACATTTTGAGTAAACCCATTTTAGATTCCCACGGCAGCTAAGCAACCTTAGTAAATGCACACATTTACCTCAGTCAGTTTTACAGTAAATCAGCTACAACGGGTGTGATATTTAAGGGTAATTCCTGACCCAATTTGTATACTCTAATAGCTTTTGGAGTCTGTTCTATCTGCTTGTTATAAATATCTCATCAATGGAAATAATCAGTCACCACAGTTTAACATGGCCACCATTTCCCACTGATCATCACTTCCAAACATGTCTATCCCTTTTAAGATGAGGTGTATTAAACCATCAACGTACATAAAGATGGATAAAACATCATAATTTTGTTTACAATTGCAGCTTCTATTTATCTAACTTATAAAGCTACTGAGTATTGATTGAAGAGGGGGGGAAAAAAGCAAATCCATAAAGTTTACAGGACTGAGATTGTTTTTTTTTTTTTTTTCCCAGGCCAAATGAAAACTTGTGGCTCAACGGCACATCAATAAAATCCATCATTAAAGCGGGCAACGTTGCCTCTCTAACTGTGTCTCCAGTTGTAGAAAACAGGCTCACGCTTCACTACGATGGCTTGATTCAGAGGTGGACGTTTTCAATCAGCCCACGTAAGGATCATCACATTAATCAATTATTTGTGACCTTTAACAACCAGTAAGAAAAAAATCTACATCTCTTTCTAAGGTACCAAGAGGATTAAAATTACAAGTCGGCATAAACCTTCAGAGGTTCAAACAAATACGACTAAGGTACAACTAATCCTTTTTTTTTTTTTTTTCAGCTATATGATTTTTATGTTGCTGCAGAGTTTACGATCTGATTGTGTTTCAGAGCTTACTGAAGCTGTTGAAACCCACTGAAGTGTTTGCCTGTGAAGGTGGCACAACGTTCCTCTATCAGGATGAAAACTTCTTCCTCGCTGTTGGTGAAAATCAGTTCCTCTTTTTTTATTAATAATTTAGAGTAAAAAAAACTGGGTTAGAATAAAGAGTTATATTGTGAATAAAGGGCCAGTTCAACAACTCTGCCTGTATATTTCACTTTTTTAAAGTCTAGTTTGTTTTTGTATACCAAGTGTACAATTAAGCTTCAGAGAACAGTCTCTGTTGTGTTGCTTAAAATTTGAGTTTAATGAATATATGTTTTTTTTGATGAATGGTTAGGGTCTACAGCATTTGTCTAACTCAAGGCCAGCGGGCCAAATGTGGCCCACTACAGCATTTTATGTGGCCCACGAGAGCTTCAAAGTAAGCCAGCCATAATGTGTTATTTTCCACATGAAATGATGACATCCCACCACTAGGTGGTGGTGGACAGGGTACAAAAGTAGGTGGCAACCAGTGAAATTCACTGTAAAATCTCCATTTCACTGCATTTTCACCAGGTACTTTTGTTGTGGCTTAGTTATACTAGGATGTAAAAATTTCCCATTTACAAGTTGTAAATTTAAACTACACCCCAGTGGGAATTCCCAGTTGGAAAGTAGGAGAGTTCAGAATTATTGACGGCAGCTACTCACTAGCACTCAACAGTGAATAAAATACTTTTAATATTATTTCTGTATTATTTAATCCACATTTAGGCAGTCATACATGTAGTACTTTTCATTGTTTATAAAAGGGCGTGTTAAAACAGTTTCTATACAGGAAGTACCACGTAGAGCTCATTTAATTGTTTTTTAGCAGTGCTCAGCTGTAGCAACAAGACGCAGAGTGTGATGTGTTAAACACTAACGTTGAAGTTAATTACAACTGGCCCTTTGAGGGCCACCATAATGTTCAGGTGGTCCTCTGGAAGTGAGTTTGACACCCCTGGTCTACGTTGAATTATATCTGTCCACCTGAGCTTTTAAATGAGTAAAAGCAATTTTTTTTTCTCTTAAGGGCACACTTTAAATTTTCCTGTCAAACTGGAGTCCAGGAGCCCCTCCTCCCTGCTGGTGTCTTGGGTGGAGAGTAATCTGGATTACTTCGACTTTCACACCGTGACCCTGTTCCACAGAGAACTGGGATCCTACAGCCCAGTCTTTGTGGACAGTACCACCCTGAACCACCACCGCTTCACTGCTCTGGACGCCTGCAACCACTATGTGGTTTGTGTTGAGATTGCAGGCACTCACTCCTTCACCTGCCTCTCTACCATTACTGGTATGAAAATGGAAACTCAATGTTTTTTTTTGTTTTGTTTTTTTTTTTTTAAATCAAACTCAATGTTTAATCAGGAGACCAATGAAGACAAGTGGAGTTTTCTTTGGCCAGCTTTTGAAAAATTTTCAAAGGACAGTAAATATCTAGCAGGGATATTTAGTACCATTTTGTTTACTTATTTATGTTTTTAAATGTCTTTACAATGAAAAACAGTTTGATATTTTATTTCTACTGAAGTTAAGAAATTATATACTTAGACATGTATTTCCATTATGTTATCTCAAAACAATGACTGATTTATCTTATCTTGACAAGGGAGCTTGGTATGTTAATGGGTTGTATTTATTTTTATTTAGAAAAGTAATGTTTTTATAAATAAGTTATTTTAAAATTATTAATAATAAAAATCTTCAATAGTATAATTTCCCCTAAAGCAAAATGATTGCACATTTTTTTTAAATATAGCTAAAATTAGCTACTAAAACCAACAGGACAACATACTAGCCAACTGCTAATGGGACAAAACACTAGCTAAAACTTAAAAGGACAACACAGCTAGCTAAAAGCTAAGGTGAGAAAAGCAAAAGTTTTCCTAAAGGGTAAAAGAACCATGATGCTGGCTAGAAGCTAAAAGTAGCAAGTGAAGACTAAATTTCCTTCAAAGACTCTATCTTTTAATCTGCTTCAGCATTCCTGCTCTATTTTAGAGAGCTTAACATGTTTCTTTGAGAGAAAAAAAGTCATAGTATTCAACTCTTAAATCAGCTGCAAATTAAAGGCTAAAATAGGACAAATTATTCAGAAGAACATTGCAAAGAGTGTAAAATAAACATTAGTTTCAGTTAAACTATAAACCGGTTATAGATTAAATATTTTGCCAATTTTTGTAACTGATTTATTTAGTTTTATATTATCACTACAGTTTAAACATGCCTGAATGATGCTGTTTTTGTTTTAACCCTAACTTAGACCCAGAGATTCCCAAACATTTTGAAGTGACCTCATGGAACAGCAGCAGCATCACGCTGTCCTGGGACTGTCCTGAGAACCTGAAGTACTCCCTCTTCTTCCTCACCGTCTTCTACCTGAACGGTACGGGTCAAATAATAGAGGAGGCAGAGATGTGGCTCACAGATGACCGCCTCACCTTCACCATGTCTGACCTGCCGCCCTGCATCAGGCTGAAATTTGGCCTGCAGACAGTCTGCCAGGCCGGACTGGAGTCCCGTTACAGCAGGATGGTTCTGAGTGACGGAAACTCTGGTAGGTTATGCTTTTTGTGAGCAAAGCTGTTTTAGATGTCCAAAGTTTGGGATATTTCCTATCCTAACCCTGCTTTAAACCTTTTCACAATTTTAACCCTGACCTGACTGGTGTGTTTTAGTCGTGGTAGGTAAGAAAAGTGACCATTGTGTCTGCTTAACTTACAAAGAAAACGTGGTCAGAAAACGAAATAAATATTCTTGTTAACGGAGTGTAAAAATATTTACAGCAACTTACCTTTTATAGTAGAAGCCAAAAACTCTCATGTATTTATTTATTTTTTTGTCAGATTACTCCAACATTTACTCCCTGCATCAGTCATCGTTTGGGCCCAGCAGCTACACTCTGAGCTGGGAGGTGAAGAACACCTCGTCCATCTCCATGTTCAGAGTTTACCACCAAGGGGTGCTGCAGGGCACCACACTCCTCACCAAATACTCTGTGGGCGGACTGCTGCCGTGTCACAAGTACCAGGCAAAGGTGGAGGCCCTGTGTGGGGAAAAGGTGCTCATGAGTGTCAAGGAAGTCCCCACACACACGGGTAAACACAAGCTGAGGACACAGCAAGCCCATAAAATACCTCAGATTTGAAAAAAAATTCAGAAGTTTTATTTTACAGGATGTTTTATCATGGCATTTTATAGTTTCTACACATTTGAGCTTTAAATTCTTGTTGCATTTCTGTTCTGCCTGTCATATTAAGAATGCTGTCAGGAAGTGAAAGATGCAGGTGTGTAGTTGCCATGGCGACCTTATGGAGTTACTGGCAGCAGCTGTAAAACCTCTTTCAATCTTGATTCTCTTCATATAAAATGTCAGCGCATCAAATTACCAGAGGTGTTAAGTAACTTAGTACAAATACTTTACCTTACTTAAGAATAAATTTTAGTTATAGAGGCTGTGTCCAAATTCAGGTGCTGGGTCTTTCAAAGGACTCTGTCTACCTGGTCTAGGCAGGCCAGGTCCTTGGTCGACCGCGAAAACCGGAAAAATGTGTCTGTGAATTTGGACTGTCTAGCTTTCTGCTTTGTTCCCACCCTTACCCTATATCTCCAGTTAATAGCAGACATCATTTTCAAGGTCTCAACCAAAATCTAAGAGAGTTTAGTCTAAAACTGTGCCATGAAAGGTAGCGGACAACTTGCATCCTTACAAAGAATGCTAAGTCTTTAATTTATATCTTGGTAAATTGTAAGGTCTGAACAGATCCTGTTTTTTTGATTCAGTATCTCATCTTGTGTATTCAGGACCTCGTGGTGTGTCTGAGCTCTGGTACCGCTCCAATGACTCCACTGCCGTGTGGAGACCCAGCGTCCCTATTCAGCCGGCTGTGGCCTACATTTACGAGCTGTCCCTGGAGAACGGCTTGACCATCGAGAGCAGCCGTGTGTCCAACACAGAGCTGCCTCTTCCAGGGCTGGTACCTGGCAAATCCTACATCCTGAATGTGTGGGAGGAATGTGATGGCCAGTGGGAGTCTCTACCAATTCAGCTGAGTTTTGAAGGAGCCAACTCTTCTTTTGAGATCCAAGTGAGAGCTGTGGAGCCTCCTCAGAACCTAGGTGAGTCTGAGACACTTTTGACCAGTTTTGAAGAGTTTCCTTTGGGATGAATCTAAAATAGATTTTGTTTTGTGGACTCTGTAGAGCTACAGTTCGACTTTGACAATGTAGGTCTGACCATGGTTGTGCCCTGGTCTCTGCCTGGAGAGCTACAGGATAACTCATCAGAATCCAGAATTAAAGTGAAGCAAGTTTTTCAAAATGAGGTAATGAAAAAGTTCATGCTGTTCATTCATCACATGATGAATAGATTTTATCCAGAATAGAGTATGTCCATAGTTTACTTGCTGAGTCGGGTAAAGATCAGAACTCACTGTTTAGTGTCTGATTGAGCTAAAATTTTGGTGTGGTAGTCCTAGAGAGTCATCAAGAATTTACTTTATTTCATCCATTTGAGTTAAGCTTGTGTTCCTGTTGAAGTGAGATCTCTGTGTTTGACCCTTCAGCTGCACGAGCTGTTGAAGGACTTCGATCAGCCAGTCCACATTGAGCTGGACTCCTTTAAACCTGCAGCTGAGCCAGGAAAAACTGAGGTTCTGTTTCGGTCTTTTGATGCCAAAAGCAAAGAAGACGTTCAGCCAATTGATGATCAGCTCATTTATATTAATTCCCTGAATTCCCCCAATGTCAATGTAAGGAATGGTGTCATTTACTGGGAAGGTAAGCAATTCATCAAACATCAAACGTGATTTTATTCCAACATTTGTTGGTGTAAAAGTTGTTGGGTTTATTTGTTTTAAGTGTTTTCTGTTTTTGCCTTAGGTCCAGACATGTGCTCCAAGCAACCTTTGTGTCCTCTTGATTCTCTGTGCGTTAGCACACTGGGCTCATACGTGTGCATCTGCCAGCATGGTCACTATGATGTAAGCTCTTTCATAGATTCTGCTGCAGCGTCACGTCCACTCTGCAAAGGTACATTAATACACAATACTGTGGGAAGAAACACTGAGATGTTTTTTTGCAAAAATGTCATGTCAATGCTGGAAATTAACTGAAGAAGCTGAAACAGGGGTTTTAAAGCTAAAAGAACACTAGTTAAAAGCGAAAACTATAACAAAGCTAGCTAAAAGTTTAAAGTACCAAAAGGGATGAAATATTGATCATCTTCTAGATGAGCTGAATATTTTTATATATAAAAGGTTAAAATAGCATTGCCAAAAAATAGCGTATGGCAAAAAAAAAAATGAAGCCAATTGTATGAACGATGACTCAGCAGTCTCTCCAAAAATCTACCCCTTATTTTAAAACAGATAAAGGTCTCTTCAACCAGTGTCTGGACAAGGTGATGACTGGTGGGATAGCCAAGTCTTACCTGACCTCTCTGTTCGGGGGAAGTGTTGATGTGAAGCTGAATGATGGCCAGTGTTCTGTGAATGAAAGTGAGCTGTTGTACTACTTCTCCACGTCACAACATCCATCAGTGTGTGGAACAGAGTACGAGGTAAGGACCAGTTCACGCAGGTCACATGATCTGTTGGAGCAGGAAATGTCCATTTTCCGAATCTAAAATCTGTAAAATATGTTGCTAAATGTATTTGTGTGTGTTCTAGGTGAACAACACTCACATTATACTTCAAAATACCCTGACAGTCAGTCTGAATAAAGAGCACACAATCACACGACGGGACCTAAAAGTTGTTTGGAAGTGCATCTACCCACGACATTATGTTCGTAATGCTCAAGTTTTTGCTAACATGGAATGGTAAGACACATCAAGCTCTACTTTTGTAAAAGCTTTAATAATAATTTTAAATTAAAACATGTATCAGGAAAAAAAAAATTTGTTTTGTTGCAGGCTCTCTTCTATAACCATGGTGGAGTTGAACTCCTCACTGCAGCTGGGTCTGACCATGACCCTGTACAGGGATGAGTCCTACATGTCCAGTTACTCCGATGTGGTCGAGCTGGGATTTGAGGACACCCTGTTCTTCCAGGTGGAACTGCAGACCAACGGCTCCTTTGCCTCAGATGTGCTGCTGCAGGTGGAGTCCTGCTGGGCCACTGAGAGCCCCGACCCAACAGATACCATCCAGGCTACATTTCTTCAAGAAGGGTATTTTTAAAATGTGAACCTGATCAGCAGATTAGTGATGTCAACAAAAAGTGCCTTGAAAAGTGCTTCTCCACTTTTTTCCCACATAACCATAAACTTCAAAGTATTTATTGGGATTTTATTTGATAAACCGACACAAAGACACATGGGATGAAAATGATACAGGATTTGTATTCAGTGCCCTTTACTTTGATTTCCCCCTAACTAAAATTAAGTGCAACCAACTGCCTTCAGAAGTCACCAAATTAGGAACTAGTCTATCAATGGGTAACTTAATCTCAGTACTAATAATTATGCCATGAGTCAAAAGTCACAGGACACCCTTTTATTTCACAAATGAAAGGAAAAATGAAATCTAAATTCCCAAGCGAATAATGGGTGAGGGGCCTATCTATGTCAGGAACATGGCTGCCATCTTTAAAGCTGCCCTATTGCATCAAGTCAAACCTTTCCAATGGGAATGTGGTCATGCAGCATATCAGAAGGTCAGAATTGCCTAAAGTCGATTGCTGCATCAGATGCTCAATAACTCTTGTGGTTCTGAGGTTATCAACACAGAAAGTTCAAACCTTTTTTGTTATTCGTCACAGGTGTTTGTGTTCAGCATACTGAACACGTTAAATAGCTGTGCAACACAGGCTGTTCCCAGTTGTTGTTGAAACTTTGTGTTAACTTTTGAATACAACCCCTGGAAAAATTCTGGAATCACCGGCCTCGGAGGATGTTCTTTCAGTTGTTTAATTTTGTAGAAAGAAAAACGGATCACAGACATGACGCACAACAAATGGCAACTTTCTGGCTTTAAGAAACACTAAACGAAATCAAGAAAAAAAAAATGTGGTTGTCAGTAACGGTTAGTTTTTTAGACCAAGCAGAGGGAAAAAATTATGGTATCACTTTTAGTTTTGGGAATGAAAATTTACAGGGTGATTCCATATTTTTTTCCTCAGAATTTAGTGATTCTATATTTTTTTCCCTGTTACATAAAATAGAGTAAAATAATATGAAGTTTGTGGCTGTGAAGTGACAAAAGATGGAAAAGTTGAAAGATTTGGAAGACTTTGTGTTTTTGTACACCAATAACATCTCTGTCACCTAAAACATTAATATTTGCCTTAAAATACACTGTGTCAGGTGTCTATGCAGTGAGACAAGTGGTCATATTCTTCTTTTAGCTGATTGGTGGGTTGTGCCACAGGCTACAGTTTGAACAATATGTTTAATGTGGGATAAAGATTTGAGTTTCACCTTTTAAACGACAGCATGATTTGCTTTAATTGGTTTCTTGGTTGTTGATTGTCTTTTCTAAAGCTGCCCCCTTGATGACACGTTCCACTGGCTCTCTAGTAACGGTGAAGCCCAGAGAAGCAGATTTTCTCTCCAGATGTTCCGCATGCCCAAAGGTTTACCTCTTTACTTCCACTGCTTGACCAACATCTGTGGACATGATGAAACCTGCACCAAGGTAAAACTGAGCTGTTGACCTGTGAACATTCTGGTTCTCCGAGACCAGGTCTATGCTGAGACGTCATTATTCAGACATCAGAACTTACCAGTCTTTACTTGTAACTTACAACGTAATAATACATTGTGCTCTATGGTCAGTGTCATGGCTAATGAGAGGCTAACTATTAATAACATCCGATGAAATGCTTCAAAGTTGACTCGACATTTTTTAGAGTTTTGGAATAAAATCTTCAAAAGAAAAACTTGGTCTAAATTATGCGGAGAAGGATAAAAAATGTTCCCTGTAATAAACAGATCCATCCCTCAGCTACTAAGATTTGATAAATAAAAGTAACCTAAGATAGAGTTAAGTCTATATCTCAGTCTGTTATTGATTGATAAATTTGGTCTGGTGCCCCTCCTAACGAGAGCTTAAATAATAAAAGTAAATTCTCATCTGGTACACAAAAAAATGTGAAAATTTTGGATGGCTCAAAAGTTAGTAACAAATTGAGTTAAATCTGTGTGGGAACATCTGTAAAAAGAACCATAGAATGTGATTGTGTAAAACAAAACATGAAATGTTAAAATATCAACTCTGACATGTAAAGTCCAACTTTCTGGGACCCGTTTAAACTTTATATGAAGTTTCTGATGTAAAGGGTCTGAGCTAGCTCTACAGCTCAGACACTGGTTTCACTAAACTCCCATTGATCTCTATTATATTTTCAGTATATTTTTTGCAAATTTTGCCTGTTGTGCAATGTGTTGCTACAAATCGGACCAAGCTAATCCTGACTGAGTCACATTTATGCTGCAAAATGTACATGTTTTATTTCAAACATGCCAGATACAGGCTGACGTTTTGAACACAATAGTAGGCTGCTTTAACACGCATGCATTGGCAAAAATGATAATTTGATACATACAAAGCAGTATAGTAATATGTATATATTTAACTACTTAAAATGTTTCCCCCTTACTCCATTTTTTGTTTGAAGCAGAACTGCAGCAGCCAGCGGCGCTCCAGAAGGTCAGTCAGCCAGATGAAGGGGAAACGAGCAGCTGTGGTGTCAGCTGGTCCACTGACCGTCAACATGAGGGTGAAGTCAGTTCATCCATCTCACTGTGAGTTCATCGGAGAGTTACTACAGATCATTTTAGACACACTGCCCGAATGACTAAAAAATACAAATACCAACATTCTAACAGGCAAATAACATTTTTATCATTTCTTTCAGGGACTGAACACACAAACATGATTGTGATTGTTGTCACATCTGTAAGCTTCTTGGGGCTGACTGTGCTCTCTCTGTGTGCTGTAAAGGCAGTACTAAAATACTATGAGCAGCTACGACTGGAATAAACTTAGAAAAGCATCTGTGAGGTTTTTTTTTTTATGTGTTTAAAGGGACCATGTATATTAATCAGCATGTAAAGATTATAAATGTGCTAGAGTTGGCATAACGGCTAATTTTTTATATGTTGTCCTGAGCAAAAATAAAAACATTTTATAAAATAAATGATACGGGGTGAGTCAAAAGTATCAGGACACTTATTTCCGAAGTGAAAATTAAATATCTGAATACCAAAGCAGGTAATGAGTAAGGGAGGATATCTTTAGGCCAATGAGGGATATCACTTATATATGTCATTGCTTTAGGCATCATGAACATGGCCTCCTTCTTGAAAGTGATTACAATCAATTTTTCCAGTGGGAATGGGGTCATGTACAGGGCTCTCAAGTTTTGGTCTGAGCTCGGAGTGAGATTTCGAGCAGCTGAACACTGTTGCCAACTCCTCAGTAAGAAGTCATTTTTGGCCTTCCTAATAGCTGCTAAATAAAAAATCTATCTGTATTGCTATGACAAAATGAAAGCATTCCATCTGAACATTGACTCGAATTGAAATAAAACTGGAGGAATGATGCTTTCTGTGAATGAAGTGTGATGGATGACTGCTGAAATTTGCCGGCAACATACCTGCCAATAACCAAGCAGGACCCGGTTTCACCTCCTGCTTCCTTTTGGCTCTCATGCCCAGCCCGGACCCCAGCCCAGGGGCAACACTCCCCCAGAACCCCAAGCCCACCCTGAACCCACCCAGGGAAAGCTAGGCCACCAGGCCAATAACCTATGTCCATCGGTACAGACCGACTAAAGGCCTGTACACAGCCACAAGAAGCCATCGCCCACCCAGCCCAAACAGCAAAATATGAGGTTTGAAATTATGGTTACCCTTTTTTTCCCCCCGAATACCAAAATTTATAACGGTTTTAAAAAGAATTAGCACAACATAACATGAGTTTTAAAAGCTTTTGCACAAATGCAAAAAAGAAAATTGTATGAAAACACTATGGTCATATGCAGGGCTCTCAAGTTTTGACCTGAGCTTGGAGTGAGATATTGAGCTGTTGAAAACTGTTAAGTCATTTTTGGCCTTCCTAAGCTGCTAAATAACATCTATTTTGCATATTTGAATAGTTGCCACACATTTTGGGTCTGGGGACCCCTTACGGGTGAAAATTTACCAGGGATCCCCTCTTAAAACATGCTGTTTTAAAACTAATTTAATGTCATTTTAATCCCTGAATTTCATGGGAATAGACGAGAAGGGTCATTTGCTGCTGGGGTTGCTGTGTGAGGCTTCAGTAGACTGGTAGAAGTAGCTCTGAGTATTTAATTCTTAAAAACAACAAAGACCATTAAAAATCAAAGTAAATCAATTATTGAATGAAAAATGGGCATAAAGAAGAAAAAAAATTGTATCCCCTATGAAAAAACTTACTCCAAGCACTAACATCATGTGAGGACTTATAAATTTTGCTCTGCAACCCTGCTTTAAAAGTAGCCGGGTTATCCCTTTATTTAACATCACACTGACGTTTGCAGGTATTGTACCGCACACGCAGCAGCGTATGCTCGTGAGAACAGAGTTTTTTTTTTTAAACCAAAAACTAGGAGATAAAAACATCATTCGTGCGCACAACTTGTGGAAAGGATCAGTGTGAGCTTTAGTCCACTTTGGCACTTCATAGTTTTTTATAACAACTGTTTTGTTACAATAAAGACAGCAACTTAAGGTAACAATATGTAAATAATAAAAATTTGGAGGGCTTTTATTTTGAAATGCAACATCAGATGTTGCTGAAAATTGGTGAGGAAGATCTGTAGGTGTTGTAGAGTCATCCTGAAGTGAAATTGTTCCCTGAAAACTTAGTTTTGTTGCCATGTTGACAGCGTAGTAGAGTTTGTTAAATATATTTTGATTTTTTTTTTACAGGTTTACAAGATCGAAGCTTTTATTTTGAAATTGACGCATGCCTGTTACCGTAACACCAGGTGTCAGCGCGCACAAACTTTCTCCGTCTAAGGAGGCTGGCGTTATTGCAGTTGCGCATTCGTTCTTTTTCAATTTTTTTAAGCTTGAAAAATGCAAAGTGTCATGTGCACGTCCTGAAATGCGTGTGTCTCACGGTCAAAGAGTGACTTGAGACATCTGGTCATGACAGAATTGTCTTAGAAATTGATTTATGCAATCAGATGATATCTCGTTTCATAAATAATCAACCAAGTTCAAATTTTTGTTCTTACATATGTAACCCCAACTACCCTACCCCTTTAATTCTTTGCAGCAGATATGTTCATGTCTTATTGCAATAATTATAACACACGTGGTAGTGGCAGCGGCGACGCGCAGATTTGTTTTCGTCACTTCCCCTTTCGCTCAGCAATGGCGTCCTCCATGAAGGAAGACGGCGTGAGCGACGCACAACCAGAGAAATACTCTAAAAAAACGAAAAACCAAGGTAGGTTTGAAACGATACAGACATGAAGAATGTTTCACGACGCACAGCGTCTTCAGTGGTAAATAAAAGCATTTTTGTTTTTAACTCGTGTTGACATGCCGTAAGTTACGAGGCGTGCAGAAGTTAGCATGAGCAGTTCACAGTAAGTTAATCTGCTTCACGTTGAGTTGTTACTGTGTTCCTTCTAAATATAACATTGTGGAATTTAAAAGGAAAAAGGCGTTTAAGTTACTTTCATAACATTTGGCAAAAGCTCTTACTTTGAAAAGTTTCTACTATTGTATTATACAAAACTATGTAGCATCCTTTTTACGATGTGGTGTTGCCGTTGTTAGTGGTTAAAGTGTCAAACGTTATTATGCAGTGGATGAATCTGAACTCCTGACTGTTCCTGATGGATGGAAGGAACCAAAGTTTACTAAAGAGGACAACCCCCGCGGTCTGCTGGAGGAGAGCAGCTTCGCTACACTATTTCCTAAATACAGAGAAGCTTACCTGAAGGAGTGCTGGCCGCTGGTGGAGAAGGCTTTAGAAGAGCTGGTACGTACAGGATGGGGGTGTCTGCGTGGACAAATAACACTCTGGTTATAAAAAAGACTTGCTGATGATTTAACACTACTATCACCCTAATTATGATGGTTTTTGCATTGCAAGGTCCGGCCCTGATAGGCTCGGTCCAGGTTGTTTTTGTACATTAGCAGGACGTTGACGTGAACCCTCAAAGTTCACATGTTTTTGTGATACTCAACAATAGAAAACATGGAACTCATGCTATTATTTGTTGTTCTTTCTCTCTTAAAAACTATTTAAAATAGAGCCAGAGAAGGTTGTGTGCTGCTAGAAGAATCAAAGCAGTATGGCACAGTGCAAAAATTAAGAATTATTATTATTAGTTCAATTCCATGTGTTTCTCTGTTCTGTTCCCAAAATATCTCAAACCACAAGATGAATTGTAATGAAAATGTCAGTCATTACTGGATTTACAAGTGAATTATTTTAAGACTCGACCCAGATCTGCCCCCAATATTTGGGGCTGTTAGGTCTAAAAGCACAAGAATAACACAGTCATCGGATTCGGTTGCTGTTGACTTTTTAAATAAAACATCAGAAGCTACGTTTACATGGACATAAGTAATCGGATTAAACGGCCATTCAGAATAAAAATGCGTCATGTAAACACCTCATTCGGATTATTCTGATCCTATTCAGCTCGATCCGAATGAATTTTTAATAAGAATGAGGGGTGGTTTATGCCGATTGATAATCCCAACTGTGTGCATGTAAACACTTAACCTGATCATCTTATTCTGATTGTAGAAAGCTAACCTGACTGCGCATGTCTTCTGACTTTCATCCATCGGTTTCTGCAGTTCTGTGGAGGAAGGAGCAGCAGCGCTAGTTTCCAGCAGCACAGAACTTTTCCCTCGTTCTCACATTCAATAAAGAAGGAAGACAAGCAGCATGTGATGCTTCGCCAAAAAAAAAAAAATGTGCGTCACCTGCAGCTCAACCAAGAAGCGCTGTAATGTCTCCATCGTTATTAAAACCTGTCGTGGGTCCATTCTGGGCGCTCAGAAGACGTTTGTTTATGTTCATCACGGAAATAGAACTTCTGTGTTTTTTTTTTTTTTAGGGAAAGTTAACAACTTTGCACATGTCAGTGCTTTTATTCTGAATAAAAGCCCGGTGCATGTAAACACTCCTCATGATCGGATTGTGCCCATGGAAACGATGCATTCGGATTATTTATTCGGAGTACATTTCAATTCGATCAAAGAATTTTGCGCATGTAAACATAGTTTGTGTTTTCAGTCCTCTGGCAGGCTGTTCCACTGTCTGTAACTGCAGACTTGTGTTGTATCAGATTTTTTTCCAATGTTTCTTGTGCTCCTTCCAGCACATCAAAGCCTCTCTGGACCTGATCGAAGGTAGCGTAACGGTCTGCACCACAAAGAAAACTTTTGACCCCTATGCTATCGTCAGAGCAAGAGATCTTATTAAGCTTCTGGCGAGGAGCGTTCCATTCGAGCAGGTAATGTTCCTGTTAAAAACACATTTTAATGCTGAACGACTGGTTGTTGTTGCTACTTGTTAACTGTTGCTACACTCGTGTTTCCAGGCTGTCCGCATATTACAGGACGACATGGCCTGTGACATCATCAAAATCGGGACTGTTGTGAGAAACAGAGAGCGGTTTGTGAAGAGGAGGCAACGGCTTATTGGTCCAAAGGGCTCCACCCTAAAAGTAGGTTCAGTCTTCATGCTGTTGCAATAGAAATTCTCTACAGTGAATCACCCATTTCTACAAAAAATAACCTTTACATACAAAATAACGTGTATCTTTGTTAAAAAAAACAAATCAAAAGTGAATGAGCACCTAAAAGGACGTGTGAGATTCATGGTCACCATCTTGCTAGATGCTGTTTATCACTATAAACACTGCCAACACTTTGTGCATGTTAGGTCATCAGTATAAATATAGATTAGTATTTTCAGAGTGAAAAAAAATTAAACGTGTCGTTTTAAGTTTCGGTTCTATTTTTAAGAATTATTGGCAAAACATTGGGCTTCTTGTTGGTTCAGTTTGTTTTCCTCTGAAATTAATTCTCTGCTGGCGACAAGGATGCAGGAAGCAAGATGGCAGCACAGATTCTTTTGTCATTAGTTTAGGTAAAACATGATGTAATGTTACTGCAATAAAACCTTAAAAAAAGTCAATCTATTTATCTGCTCAGATATTGTGTGATTATTCTGGTAGTCCTGGAACTCTGGCAAACAGTTGGTCTTTGATTCTTCATTGTACTGTTTGAATAATAAATGTAAAAATAAGGTTTTTGTGGATTGCAGATAATGATTTTTTATTTATTTATTTTATTTAATAATTTTATTCATTTAAAAAACAAATCAACATAAATTCAATATACAATAAAAATATACAATCA
>JARVJO010000180.1:15040324-15050885 GCA_031762555.1 Cynodonichthys magdalenae | reverse complement strand
AGAACTTATTGAAAACTCAAGACAGCCATGACATTATGTTTTTTACAAGTGTATGTAAACTTTTGACCACAACTGTAACATTTAGGTTTTAAAGACTGGGACACCTGAACAGGTCTTCAGTCCATTAGGGAAACAAAGAGACAGACTGCACCGCACCGTACTAACCGTACCAACCCAACAGCACAAGGCCAACCAAAGTGCTGTACAATAAATCAAACACGTTGAGGACAGAAAGTAAAATACATGAGTTTAAAATACAAAACATTTTTGAAATTAGCGCAAACACCTGACAGAGCTATAATACAAAGTGAGGTTCTTCAACCAGCTTGCTCAGAGTCAAAGGCAAGTGAATAAAATGTTTTTTTAATTGAGACTTGAATACTGAGAGAGGAGGAGACTGGTATAAGTGGCAGGTTGTTCCACAATTTTGGACCTGCGACAGAGAAGGATCTATCACCTCCCAGTTTGAGTCGTGAGTTTGAAACCATCAAAAGCAGTTGATCAGCTGATCTAAGAGAGCGCTGTGGGACATAGGGATGAACTAGATCAGGGTGGTGAGATGGGGCAGAGTTGTTTAGGCATTTAAAAACATACAAAAGGATTTTGAACTGGGAGCCAGTGAAGAGAAGCTAAAACCGAAGTAGAATGCTGTCTTTTGCCTGTGCCTGTTAAAAATTGCGCTGCTGCATTCTGCTCCAGTTGCAAATGAGCAATGTTGATACCAATTCTTAAATTCAGGGCAGCTGATTGGCTGATATACAACACAGATTTTTTTATTTTAAGTGAATAAGTTTTTTCCATTTTACAAATTCTATCAATAACCAACTTAAGTAAATATATAAACTTCAATTCTGTGCATCATTCGTTAACCATGAAGACGGCCCGGTCCCCTCAGCCGGTCACTGCTGAAGTTTATCAGCAGGATCACTTAAGTGTAAACACCTGCTGATTTGCAGTCGGGCCAGCCGTCTCATCAAATGACAAGGGCTTATGTGAAAGTTATCTGTACAAGACAAAGAAATCACAATGTTAGCCTGTGATCAATACGTTGATCAAAGCCAGGGTCTCTGACATTTTCAGCTTGTTTGTTCTTGGCAAGGTTTTAAGAACACTGAGAAACTGATCATGATGATTCAAGTAAAGATAATCATCTCATTATCTCGAGAAAACGGTTGTTGTTATTTTGTGATAACATAATTAACTCATTATCTTGAGAAAACCATGGGAAAAATTATATGTGGAAAACGTCAGCTGTCAGCTTCTGTAGTTGAACCTGCTGCGTCATCATTAAATATATGTGACCCATCACATCGAAACAAGGATTAAGTCTAAAAGTGGGATGTGGAGCAAAAGGCACATATAGTGTTTTGAGTAAAATGTTTGCAAAAATTGCATTTTATCAAAAAATAATGAATAAATGCATTTGATTGAATTGTCTGTAAAATAATTCAAAAATGTTTTTTTAAATAACTTCTTTGATCATTAGCAACAAATTACAACATTAAAATTTTGAAATTTTCCCTGTGAGGCAGCAAAGATTTATTTTCTTTCCAGCTGAGAAATTTCAATATGAAAATGCTATTTAAGGTTTCCTCTTTATAGTAACAAAAAAAAATTCTTATTACAATTATAAACAGTTAGGATTCAGACCAAATATTAATGTATTATCGTAACCAACAAGACAAATTAAGTCATATCTCTGGATCCATTTAAGATACCAGGATGATCCAGGTATTAAAATGTAGCTTTTAAAGCCACAAATCTGAAAATATAATTAGCTAATTTTGACCAAATTTGACTTAATCCTAACTTTGGTGTGATGGGTCACATATACCAGCATGGCTGATTGGTATTTATATTTAAGATGGCAAATAGTGTCAGATTAAAACTGATCGACTGATTATCTTTCTCTAGTTGTAGATATACAGTTTGTAAAGCAGAAAAATATTTTGAATTAATTTTTCTCTACACAAAAGCACCCAGTACACAGTATTGTGTTTTCTAATGAAGCATTGAAGTTATAAGATTTTAACCTGCACCATTTAGATTCTCAAGACATTAATAATCTGAAGGAAGAAGTTTTAAACAGCTTTAAACAGCCTCACCAAAACACTTAGCAGTGAAAGATTGAATTAACACAGCATGAGAATGAATCTAATTTGTTGGTTATATAATTTTAATAGGAATGATTTCCTGACACATTTTAAACGAGCCACGACCAGTGACATGAACACATCTTGTTCTTTTATTTTAATGACTAAACTTTCTGATCCTCTAATGGCTTTTTCCATCTTAATGCACAAATCAAAACCGGATTCTTGACACAAACCCATTAGGTTTAGTGGGTTTCAGTTATGGTAAATGGTCTGTACTTATATAGTGCCTTTCTATCCAACCAGGGAACTCAAAGCACTTTACACTACAATCTGTGCCCTCATTTACCCATTCACAAACACATTCATTTAGCACTCTACAAAACCTCTCAACAAAGCTACATACAAATTAATTTATAGAGACTAATAAGTGCTTTACATCCCATTCATACACTGATGGAACACACATCAAAAGCAGTGGGGGTTCAGTGTCTTTCCCAGGGACACTTCAACATGTGACCAAATAGCGGTGGGATCAAACCACCGACTCTTGCATTAGAGGAACCACTACTCTAAGCTCCTAACCACAGCTGCCCCTAGTTTCCTCCCTAGAGTATTTGTCCATTTTTCCCTTTATTACCACAAAGCCTCTCCATATCAATCTGAGTGGCAGTGATGAAACTTAAATGTTTGCAGCCATGGTCACTCTGCACTCAGTGCAGGGAAATGGTTTGAAAATGTCTGATTTATTCCCAAATGACAACCAAATAATTCCATTCTTTCTTTGTGGCTCACACCTGTATTGCTTTACAATCTGTGTTTGTTGCAGAACCTTACATTCCTTTGCCTTTTTCTTGATGTCACAGGTCCAGGACCAGGTGCTGCGAGAGGCCAGCCCATCAATGTGAATCCCCCTGGCTCACATCAAAGCCCTGATAATGTACAACAAATAAAGAAACGCATGGAGCAGGAGCTGAAGAGTGACAAGTACAAATCCAACAATAACAAAGGCTACGTCTTCACACTAATGCCTCTTTATGCCATTGGAGTAGGAGTGTTTGCGGCCTACAAATTTTTGAAGGTTAGTACAACCTCTGTTCTATAAAAGCTGGGACAATAATAAATTGTATTTGTAATGCACTTTACATTTACAGAAAATCTCAAAAGTGCTACAGAGGAATAAAAATCAATTAATAAAATAAAAGCAGAATGCTATGTTTACAGTGAACACTGGAGTTTCTGAGAAACTGGAAAATATCTCACTCAAATCTTCCATCCTAATGGCTTCAAAATGTTCGTGTAATATTTAGACCTTTTAAAAACCAAGAAAATATTCATCACTAGCAGCTGTCAAAGGGCGTGGCCAGGGCACCTTGGCAGCAATTAGCGTGTTCCCAAAAGGGCCATTTTAACTTTGTTGTTGAGGGCTGAGCTCTTCAAAACTTGGTACATACTTATAATTTGTATAAATATAGGCAAGCACAAAGATCCAGATGTGCTGGTTGCAAATTGGTTCTCTAGTGCCACCTTGATTGTAGCTCCTCTGACTAATTTAACGTACACTTATAAAATTTGGTGCGCTTGTGCATCAGTTCATGATCTACAAAAGTCTTTTGACATCATATTGTAAAACCTACAGAAAGTCAGAAAGAGGTGAGACTGATGATGAGAAAGTCCTGGATGACAAGAAGTCCTCACACACTGTGACCTGTCTGACAAAACGTCTAACAGCCAGCCCACAAGATTTACGTTCATATTAAACTCTGACAAGAGTTTCTCTGCAAGGAGACAGGGCTGGATGACATTTAATGCAGATGAAAAATCAAACAGCCTTGCATGTGTTTTAGGGGCCTCCAAATGCTTCACTGTGAGGTTTATTCAGAACAGAGTAGCGTCCTCCACACTCTTGCCTGCCTGATAGTTGAACTGAAAAGGATCTAAATGGCCAACAACCTTCCTCAAAAGTTCATTTTTAACTAGCTTCTCAAAAACCTTCAAGGAAGTGAGGACTACTGGTCTAAGTCATTGAGGACTTTAGGGCTTTAATTTTTTGCAACTGGAACAAATATGGCATGTTTCCACACCTTGGGAACAATCTGCATCGTATTTGTAAAACAAATTCCACGAAGTTGTAGGGCACAGATGTAATCTGCCTGGACTCCTGCTTATTTTAGTTTGTTGAATAAGCTTAATAACAAAAGACAGATCAATATCCAGACCAGAGGAGTTTCTCACAAGTCTTTTCACATTCCTTCAATCTTCCTTAAAACCATCTAAGTTCAATCTCAGATCAAAAGTATTTAATTCATCTACAAGATGCCGATCAGAGTTAAAGCCTTCCAAGGAGACAGAATTATTATTTCTTCAGCTCTGTCACTGATTCCATGCAGTTCCATACAGACTGAAGATCGTTTGCTTGAAGTTTTGATTCAACTTTTTCAATTTCACAATATGCAATCTTATCACCCCTCCTGAATACATTCCTTTATTGTCAAAGTAGGTTTCTCAGATGCTTTGCAGGGTTTATTTTTTTGGGTAAGAGAGAAACTTTTTTAGGGTATCACACTTTGAGCGTTAAAAGCTATATAGCTGCATACAACATCTGCCAACGCATCAATGTTATTCAATGATTTCTCAAAAATGGACGATATTGTACAGTCAATGCAGATTTGATGTGCTAAAATGCTCTCCTCGTCCCACACTTGTACATGCTTTTTCCTCAACTTTTCCCTACGCAACATGGCCTTCATGTTGCAAATGCACAACATTGCAGACAAAGGAACCAATCCGGGGGGGGCAGCAGCAGTATTTGATTTATAGGCTCCTTTTAATAACAAAGGTTATAGCTGAATAAGCAATATTCATAATTTATCACTTTGAAAGTAAGTTACAAAAGTAACTTGCTTATGCTAAAGGCACTCATGTACCCCAGTGCCATCAAAGGCAGGCTTTCAACTGTGATTTTATAACAGGCTGGATGGTGCTTCTTGTTTTTAGGGCAGAGGACATGGCACCTGTATTTTCCAATATGAATTTCAAATTTTCATTTTGTCTGACCAGAGAATAGTTTTCCACTTTCCCTCAGTCCATTTTCAATAGTCTAATAGTCCACAGAAGAAGATGGTGATGTTTCTAGATGTTCACATATTACTTTATTTTTGGATGATAAAATTTTAACTGACAATTGTGGATGACACGGCAGGCTGTGTTTATTTGAGGGAGCGTTCCTGAGCTGATGCAGTATGGTTCAGCCTTTGCTGCGTTACAAAAATTCGGAGGTGAACAACCACGCATACGTGCAGGGGCGGGGCGATTGCGTCACTATTCGCGCGCGCCCCCTCACGCATGGCGCAAAGCATCAACTGTAAACCAAGCTTGATGATCCAAAGATCACAGTCATCCAGTATGGACTTCCAGCCTTGTCCTTTCCACACAGAAATTTCTTCAGATTCTTATCTTTTGATGGTATTATGAACATGATGGATAATCAGTCTTTCAAAATTTACAAGAAAATAATTCTGAAATTGTTTAACTGTTTTTAGACAGTTTTTTCCACAGAATTGTGAACTGCTGCCCTTCTACTTCTGGAATTCAGCCCCTTTAAGTTACAGTCTTCTTATTGACTTGTTGCAAGTTAACGTAATTCATTGTAAAATGCCCCTACAGCTGTTTGTACTACATATTACATCCATTTGTTGCTCCTGTCCAAATTGTTGAGAGATACAGTATGTTGGTCCTATCAAAATCAAACTTATATTTTTTTTCCTAAAATGGTACAAATATTCATTTTAAATATTTGATATGTTTACTATATTCTGTTGTGAATAAAATATGGAAATCATTGCATTCTGTTTCATTTGAGTTTTACACAACCTCACAACTATTTCAGAATTTGTGCTGTATATGTACTGGGCCTGTAACTTGAGTGCACACATTCTGTAACTTTGGAATTTATGCAAAATTATGTTTCTTTGTTTTACAGATCAAGTCTTCAGATGTCAAGGCACAAAAGAACAAACTCGCAAAAGGCTCCAAAAAGTCAGTTGAAGCAGGTGTGCATCGCTCTTTTGCCTTTGTGTGTTTTCTTTGGTCAAATATATTTGGTTACCGTGAGTGATTCATATATTTGGCTGTATTCATTGTGTATGCTTGTTTGAACAGAGAACCAGCTGAACGAGTTGGAGCAAAGACTGGCACAAACAGAGAGGATGCTTAACTCTATCCTCACCCAGCTGGACCCACTTACTAACTGGTGAGGCATAAGTTGCACACTCTGTGGTTTCTGGGTGTTTACAGCTTGGACCACCTCTTCTCTTTCCTTCTGCCTGAGAGATGCTAGTTTAAAGTAACCCCGATTAGTGCTGGGTGGTATGACCCAAATTTTATATCACAGTATTTTCAACAATTACACTGGTATTTGATGGTATTTTTCTTTTCATCACAGCTCAGCTGATAATAAAATATACTAACGCTGCTTCATTAAGCAGCGTTAGTATATCATTATAAGCAAACCACCATCAGCTGAAGCTCCTCTCTTTCTGCAACACAAACTATTTCTTGACTTTTTCTTTTACTGTACCTCCATGTGGTGTTTTCCCTCCTCTACATGTCTTTTCTTCTTTGTAGACAGTAGTCACTAGAGATGGGCGTTATGTTATCATGTGCGATTTACCGTCAAAGAAATTCACCATGGTAATAATTTGTCATCTTGCGATAAAAGTGATAAAATCCCGCCGCGTATACAGTTCTCGCAGCGCAGTATTTGGCTGGTGAGCCGCCAGGCTTCGTTTGTTTACTCAGAGCGGACGTCAACCCACGGAGCACATGCTAAAGTAGTAAAGCTAAAAAGCTATCGTAATGACTCTCAGCGTGCAAAAAGCAGTCAGTCATCCCTTCCCCTGAACATTAACCCTTTAGGGCACAGATATTATAGCTTTACCTCGTAGAGCAGCAAAACACATTAAGATAATGATTAGTACAAAGAGGATGTGATTTGAAGATTTTATAGTTTATAGTTTCTTTTAAAATATTAGTTGGTATTTAATTAATAAAAACATTGTGTTTTGAATGTTACAAATGTGTTCATTTCTACAAAACTGTCAAATATATTTACAAAATACACTGAATTTCAATTGTTACTGATTCAGATTAGCAAAAACCAAATACTGTTTTATGTTTAAATATCAGTTTCCTGCTATAAAAAAGTCCTTCATCCATTCTGTCCTTGTTCCTAATTAGAGTCAAGATGGGAGCTGGAGCCTGTCTCAGCAGTGTTTGGCTTGAAAGCAGGTGACACCTGGACAGGTCTCCAGTCCATCACGGGGACACAGACGGAGACAAACAACTGTCCACCCTTCCAGTCACAGCTAGAGTCACACAGAAGAGCTCCGGAAGGTTTTAAAACTGAGAACTCTGAGATCTGAGTTGTAATCACTTAACAATTTATCATATCAACAATAGTCCATTATTATTGATAATTTTTGCTGTTTACACCATTTAAATAAATGTCAAGTTTGTTCTCATATTTCAGTGCTGTGAGGAAAAGTGAAACCGTTCACTGGCGGCCGCGACGAAACATTCCGAATGTGTTCAAGCTATTTAAACCAGTATGTCTGGTATTCAGAGAATACATATAACAAAAATAAACGGTTTTTGGTACGACCCGGTATACCACCCAGTATTAACCCAGATGCAAAGACCTCTAGAACAGGAAGATATATTTTCTGCACAGATCACATTTGTTCATTATTCCTGCAAACAAATGTCATGCTAATCCATTCAGCAGTCTTGATAACACAGATATCATTCGGTTGTGAAACAGCTACAAGCTAAACAAACCATGTCATGTTGAAGTGTATCGGTTTAATATGAACAAATATAGAGATTTTTCATTTTGTTTTAGAGAAACCATTATAAAACCTGCAAAATAAAGAAACAAATCATTGTTTGGCTAGCTATCAGCCCAGTCTGGATGAAGACATGAAGTATGGATGAAGACTCTTTTTCCATATTTTGTTCTTCTGTGATTGATGTCACGGATGATAAAGTACTAACCTCTACTTAGTGCTGGACAATAATTTGCTTCTTTGACAGCAGTCAAAAATAAAAATCCAAAGGTTCTCTGCTTTCCAATCACATCAGGGTCACCAATTTGTAAGAAAAACAAACTTGGAATCTAGAATAATTTAGCAGAAAACTAAGTGAATTTTCTTCTAAAAAACTTTATTGTAAAACTCCAGGTCAGTCAGCTCACAGTTTGTGTCTCCCAGCATCTGTCTGTGTGAGGACTTGGGTTTTTATCAGAATCATAACTGCTGTAGCTCTCCCTGTTTAAAGCATATGACTGTAATTGATCACAAAATATAAAATAAAACTAAATCTCAGTTAATCAGTCACAAAAGTTTTTTCAAATGGTATGTAATTTTTTATTTTGATCTTTGCACAATTTTACAAATTGCAATTTTATGTACCTCTCACTCAAGTCCCTTTCTGATTTTCTGTCCTTTCTTGTTTCTCTGCAGTGTGAAATCGGTGGCCCAGGAGCAGAAGAACGAGATCATGTCTCAGCTTCAGACCATTCGTTACTTGATGAAGAAAAGAGGAATGGACTGTCCTCCCCTGAATGTCAAAGGTGGGCTGGTAGATTGTTTTTACACATAAACATAAAAATGCACATTAAGAAAATTTCAACTAATTTTACAGACGTACAGTATTTTTATCACAGTTAAGCAAAGAAAAGATGACAAACAATAAAACGCACAGCTTTACTGTAACATGTTTTTACAACAGTAACTCAAAGAGAACAAATAGAAGCAGCTGGGAAAAGAACGGTGAAATGTGGAGGCTCAGTTATGTTTTAGCTCTGCTCAGTTTTGAGTATAATGAAATCTCAAGACTACCAGGGCATTTTGGAGCCAAATGTGCTGCGTAGGATTCGACCCAAAACACACAGCTAAAACAAAACAAGAACAGCTGAGGAAAATATTGGACTATTCTAAAGGGATCCAACGAGCCCTGATATAAATCACATTGAACATCTGTGGAAGGAGCTGAAACATCCAGTTTGGAGAAGGAACACTTCAAACCTGAAACAGATGGAGAAGTTTGCTCACAAGGTGCGAGCCAAAATATTTGTTGACAAATGCAGAAGCCAGAGAGAGTTAAAGAAATCGCTTGTTTGTCTCCAAAGGTTGTACATCATATTACATTACAGGACCATCCTTTTTTGTTTAGGACTGTTTTATTAGTTTGTTTCAAGTTTATTTTTAGTTATTTTTTATTATTTTTGTCAGTTTCAAGGTGCTTCAATGACTCGTGTGTTTTGTTCTGTCTTTAATAAAGGGGCACAAACAATATTGTCCTAGTAAGTACTTGGAAGCAGTCATATAAAAGCAGTCAAACCTTGTGGTACAACGATGTTGCATCCATTCACTACAGTTTTTAATTAAACAGCATACTTCAAAGCAACTTTTTAAACATGTTTTACATCTGGTTTTGCAGTTTTGAATGTGGTTGAAGATGAATTTGCAAACAAAAAAAAAACCCAACAGGTTTTGAGTTGTGCTTGATTTTCCTTGCAGCCTGTGGTTTGGTAACCAGAGGGTGTGTTTTAAAACAAGCTGGGGGAGCAAAAAGTAGGATGAGTTAGTTTGTCAGCAGGAAGGGCAAAATCTAACATGATGAAGAATAAACCATGAAATGTCGAACAAAAGGGTTCTGGAACCAGTTTCCTTGAGAGAGGCTGGACTTTTTCCCATTCTGGGGTAATCTGTAGGTTTTGTAGACTTGTAGAAGGCATTCGACTGTGTTAACTGGAGTACCATGTGGGGGTGAGTATGGAATTGGAGGGCCATAGCTATGAGCCAGGCTTTTAGGTAGGATTTTTGAAGAGGGTGCCCTCACAATCAGTCTAACGCCCCTACTTGGAAGGTATAGAACCTAATAAAACAGTTGCTTCTGAGAACTTTGTGTTGTTTAGTACAAACAATACAAAACTACAAAAAAATACATCTCTGTTTGGATATATTATTTAAGTTTCTAGCAAAATTCTCAACATAGGAAATTCTTCCCACCACCTTAAAAAGAATGCAAATGCAAGATATGCTCATATTGGCGCGCAATAGACACAGAGGAGCATGGTATGTGAATAGCTCATAGTATAAGTTATTCAGTTCTTATACAAACAATGCAAGAGTCTGGCTTGCATTGTCAGCAGTAATGAACAGAATTGTTCTGTACTGCCAGGTTGCAGTCCAATTCAGTGGCCTCAGAAATCCATCTCTGCTATTAGAAAATAATATGGTCCTGTTGGCATCACTGTATTGTGACTTCAAACTTTTACTGGAGTGACAAGAAAAGCTCTAAGCGCATTGGTTGGAGTCCTAACTGGGAACAATCTGCTCAACCGCCACAAAATGGTGATGGGACTCCATGACAATGGTCTGTGGTATTGAATTAGAGACCTCTCT
>JARVJO010000180.1:15028082-15040224 GCA_031762555.1 Cynodonichthys magdalenae | reverse complement strand
ATTCGCATCAAGCTAGCTGATGGAAACACGTCTTGAGTCGCATTTATTATTCATTTCCTTTTTGCGAAATTTTAAAATTCGCTTTAAATTTGAATTAAATTGGATGAAAACACGACTAATGTAATTGCTCTGGTTTTTCCACTTTTGACTTTTAGCAAGTGTTGTGCTATATTTATCTCTTTGAGTTCTTGTTTTTCAACTTAACTTTTTTGGTTAATCATCATATAAAATTTTCTGTTAAAATGTAGTTTATCTAGTTTTTCTTGGTTCTAAAATGTGGACTTTTCATCTCCCCCTCCCCAGCTCCATGGGAACTCAGCAACAGTGTATGTGAGTCAGACAGCCTGTGTGATCAACCAGTCCTTGTGTCAGCCCCCAACTCAGAGCCCCGCATTCGTAACCGCCGCTTGTCTCCTGGTTCTGGCAACAACGGAGGTGGTGGAGGCGGGGGCTGCATCTCTAAAAGCTCCCAGCTGCCCAAACAGCCGTCATCTCAGGGCGATCCCACCCTCAACTTCCGCAAGGAGAAGGAACGCCGCCACCAGCACAAAGGCCGCAACATCCGCAGGGAGAGCCCAAAGGGGGTCGCCCGAGCCGGCGAGCGCCCGTGGGCAGAGCACGGCCTGTCGCTGCTCAAGCCCCCGCCTGCCTTCCCAGTGCAGGACAGTCCCGCCAAGCTGCAGCCAGCTGTGAGCTACGCTTCCAAGGTGAAGGCAGGAGCTGCAGGAGCTCTGGAGGAGGACCGGCCCGCCATCAACGTGCTGCTACAGAACCAATGGGGTCTAAGTTTTATCAGCGAGGGGGCCGGTTCTCACCCCGCTGCTGACGGCCCCCCGCCAACAGACGCTACACACTCAGCAGACCCTCACAGCACAGCTCTCACAGAAGAAGGTCCTCTTCCTGTCACTACCTCCTGCCTGCTCACAGAGATGGCTGAGGGCAACGGAGACCTGCTGCTCAGCTGTCGCCACCTAGTGGAGGCTTTGAACTATCACAACAGAGGTGAGTAAAACGAGCAGGACCACCTGGCTGTGAGGTCGATTTACGTGTAACTGTTTTCTTTTCTTTTATTCTAGAATGGAATATTGCCTGTAACAGACAGAAGAAAGGTGAGTTTATTCAAATAAGAACTTTTTCTGATGCTGTCGATTTATCAGAAGACATTTTAATACAATTTTGTTCTGATTTTGCAGATCCAAAAAGAGTCGTCTGGTACAAGGACACCCAGGAGCACCCAGCCTAGCAGTGCAGCTACAGCAGCACAACAACACACCTTCATGCACATAAAAACACGTTAAAGACGGACAGCGATGAGTCCCGTTCACACGCTGCACTCAGGATGATGTCTTCATATTAAGCCACACTGAGACACTTTGGACTAACTCTGACAACAGTGGACTTTTTTTTAATGCCTTACAGAAAGCCTGCCTTAATAATCCCCTTGTTTCCGTTTTAGCTCATTTGTGTCTAAACCGTTCCTTTATTTTGAAATCATCTCCAAGGAGTCTAATTTAGTTTTTGGAAAGCTACAGTTTTATCAGACTTTCTGTTCTGTCAGGCGAGCACTTTGTTTCAAACTCTGACCAATCCCCTGTGCGAGACGTCCTCAGCGGAGCAGTTTTTATTTCTCCTCGTCGACTTAACCGAAAGAATGTCTTTTATTGTTGATTAAAGTGGGGTTCTTCAGTTTACAGAAGGGTGTAGTGAAAAGACCCTGCAGAGTTTCACAACAAATCTTAATGCTGTTTGTTTTTATTGGGTCTCAGGTGAATGTTGTTCATCAGTCCATAAGGGACGTCACCGTGTTCCGTTTGTAGAAATTTGAATTTAAAATACACTGGAGGAATGAAAGAACAGTATTACCTAATAAAATTGAATATACTTGAGAAAATTTGTCTTTTTAATATAAACACTGTTCAAGAAATACAATACAATGAAATAATCAAACGTTTTTACAGAGATCTTTTCATAAAGCTGCAGCCGTCAGTCTCTCCATGTCACCTCCACTTCATCTGTTCTGTACCTGAAACCAGACGAGACAACATGGTCAAACTTTCTGAGCAGATCGAGTTAAAGAGATGGTACCAACTCATTAAATCCTTCCAATTAGTTAAATCTTTCCTTCTTTTGGAGGTGGGGGAAAGATTCATCTGCGCTTTTATTTTTGAATTATTCAGCTTTTATGTGTCTGGATAAAAACTTTGTCATTTCTGCTGCCCGTGTTTATGATCGGGACGCGCTGATGGCGAACAAAGAGTCGTCGGTGGATTGTTGTGACAGCTGGAGCAGCTTCAGAGGGAGTTTTCCACCTCCGTTTGTTTGCTGCTCATCTGAGTGTCTTCCGCAAGGTTCCAGGCGAAAAAAGCGAAAAAGGATCCAGAGCTGGCGTCCAGGTGCGTTTAAGACTGTGGGGAGTTTCTCGCTGTCTTCTGCGTTTACCTGTGTCATCCAGCTGGGAGTCTGACACGTCACCAGACCACCACCTGTCCGTTAACCATCATAAATCATTCAACCTGCAAAAATGGACATATTATTCACCGGAGATCTACTCGTCATAAACATTCATCTGATGTGCGGTTTAACCTGCGTGCCGCTATCAGCTGATGAGAGAGCTGTCATCGCTGTGCATGGGCCTCCTCAACGTGCGCTCCATCAACAAGTCTTTTGCACTGGATGAACTTGTTTCAAAGGAGTCCCTCCACTTTATTTTTAAATGAAACATGGCAGCAAAGCTTGGAGTATGTTCATCTGCGGGAACTCTGTCCAGGTAACTTTCTGTGCTCGCAACACCCCGGGAAGCGTGTCGAGGGGGTGGATAACCGGACTTGTTTAAAGATCGTTTTCCCTGCAGACTTCCTTCTCTGCATTTGAGCTACAAATAATCAAAGTTGGATCTTCAAAAATATTTGACTGTATTTTAATTTACCGTCCTCCAGGTGCAGCCGGTGTATTTTTATCTGAAGCTTATGTTTTAATATTGGGTGATTAAAAACTTCACATTGATGTTTTCTGTAAGGCAGCTCCATTACATTTTACTCAGCATGTGTCCCTACTCATAAAAACAGTTCATACATTGGACCTTGTTTTCTCCTTAGGCCTTAATGTGGAGGATGTTTGTGTGATCATAATTATATATATTTTCCAGCTGATCCAGCTCACACAGGCGGATCATAAATAAGCAGACTTCTGAAGCTTTTACTTCTCCTTTTGATTCTGCCTCTTGATTTTAACATCACTAATGTGGACATATATGTGTCATGTTTTAACACTCAGTAAAAGTTTCAAGTGACTCTGGAAACTACTCTGTTCTGGTTTTATTGGACTTAACTTCAGCATTCGACACTGTGGATCACTCTGTTCTTATCAACAGAAAGAGATTTGTTTGGCATTTCTGGCTCTGTGGTAAACTGGTTCACCTCTTATTTATCTGAAAGGTTTTTTTCAGTTTTTATGAATCATGTTTACTCTGATGTTGTCTTGTGGGGTACCCCAGGGTGCAGTTTTTGGCCCAATCCTCTTTTTATTGTATCTATACCCTTTAGGAGATATTTTAAAACGTTACAGTAAAGTGTCATTTCATCTGTATGCTGATGATATACAGTTGTACCGCAGCTTTAAGCCTCTGAGTTCTACAAACTGTCTGAACTTAGTAACTGTCTGTCAGAAGTCAAACTATGGCTGAACAACAACTACCTGCAGTTAAATGCGAACAAGACTGAGACTCTTATTATTGCCCCTGATGATAAAATCCCTGTAATCAGGCAGCACCTTTCCTTTTTAACCCCTTCAGTGAAAAATAGTCTCAGAAATCTGGGTGTTGTCTTCGACAGTTCCTTGTCTTTTGACACTTTGTAAAATGTTAGTTCGTAACTTTTTTTATCATTTAAGAAACATTTCAAAGCTGAGATCTTTTGTGTCACAGAAGGAACTAGAGATGGTTGTTCACACTTTTATTTCTTCTTTTTTAGATTACTGTAACAGCCTTTTTACATGTCTAAATAAATCCTCCTTGGCTCAGCTTCAGTCTGTGCAGAACGCTGCAGCGAGGTTATTAACAAAGACCCACAGGAGAGCCCATATTACACCTGTTTTAGCCTCTTTGCACTGGCTCCCTGTGTTCTTGGAGGAACACAGGGTGGAGTCATTTTTAAATATTGACAACAAAGCGTTTCAGGTGGCCCCCGAGGCTCTGGAACGCTTTCCCTCTGTACCTTCGCTGATCAGATTCTACTGACTCTTTTAAGAAACATCTTAAGACATTTTTTTCAGACAGGCTTTTAGTTAACTGTTGTTTATTGTGTTTTAATTGTTTTGCTTTTTATTTTTGTGATTTGTTTTTATTGCTTTTAGTTATTTTGCTCTCTGTTAAGCACTTTGTGATGTTTGTGTCTGTGAAAGGTGCTATAGAAATAAAGTTTACTTACTTAATTCTTTTCACATTTTATTCATGTTCTGCGTTTTTTTTTTCAGCTAATTTTAGGCACACAAACACACTTCAATAAGCAAAAACCTGATGGGTAACTAAAAACTGAATCGACTATAGACTATAAATTTACAAAAATAAGCTTCCTCTCCTTCAGCTTATTTTTCTGCTGTATTCCAAGTTATTTTGTTAATTTAGGCTTTTAGCTGTTTTCTGCAATTTAATCTCCTGGTTAAATTTAGCTACTTATTTCAGCTGTTTCATTTAGCAATTATGTAATTCAGTTTTTTTTTATTTTAACACAAATTGCAAAATTTTTTGTACAGTTCTTTGCAACAACCCTTTTGCATTAAGCATTCACACTACATTTTCACAGAAAACTCAACTTCTTTAGTTCCTATTAAGAAGGTCTAAAGTTGGTTTTGTGCTCTGGGGATTTCATCGTTTACAGGTGTTTAACAACTGAAGAATGAAATGTTTTGAAACTTTTTCTCATTTGGAAAGTGTCTAATTTACACCAGTGTCTACTAAACTGTCTAAGTAGAAGAAAAAACTGGGAAAATGACATGATCGAGGTACAAAATCCCATTTCACTGTGACAGGAATCGATTTAGATGCAGAAGAATTTGTTGGGACTAACCGACTCATTTAAAAGGTAAAAGAAGCAGAACTGTAACGTCTACCTTTGTGTGATCCACGAGTCCTCCAGCTCTGTCACCTGACCGGACCGGAACATCTCCCAGCCGGCCTGAGCGATCATCGCCCCGTTGTCGATGCAGAACCTGCAGGACGGAGAGATCAGGTTGGAGTCTCAGGAAACAAATCTGAACGCCTGTGTGGCTGAACATAGTGACTGATATTCCAATAAAAGTGTTTTCTTTTTTCAGATAAATACAAAAATCAGCTGTTATTATTTGAAGCTACCGTTCATCTGTGGCGAACAGTTTGGCTCCTCTCTCCTCACACATCAGCCCCATCATCTCCTGCAGACGGAGGTTACCTGAGGAGCAAACAGGACATCGTCATCAAGAGGGGAAATAATTGTTGATGTCAAAATATATATTTTCTTATTGATTTATTAACTTCCAGGTGTGTTTGAGGTGTAGTTTGAGGTACTTACAGCCGACGCCTCCGACAATCAGGACCTCCTGGGAGCCACAGTGAGCCATGGCCCGCTCGGTGATCTCCACCAGCATGGAGAACAGCGTCTCCTGCAGAGTTCAACAGAAATATGTCGCGTAATCTCATTTTTTAAACAAACAAATGACATTTGTTACAATTTCCAGGATTGCCAGGAGGCAGTCCGGTAGTTTCAGTTCGTACCTGAAGAGAGAAACACAGATCCTCTGCTGTACACTGACCGCAGCTCAGCATTTTATTAGCTGCTTCCTGTCAAAACAAAACAATTCTTAGGATGATAAATTGGTGTACTTCACTATCAGATGAACAGATTTGCATTCAGAAAGACATTTCTTTAGTTATTGCCGATTTGAACTTTCTCTAAAACTAAACATATTTTACACTTCAGTATTTTCAAGCTTACCTCAATATAGGACAAAATTCCAGAAAACGACACGTCCATTCCTTTTACTGTATATGGCAGCTCCACATACTGAGTCCCTCTGGTGGAACAGAGTGTGTAAAATAAAAACATCGTGACACCTAAATAAATACCTGACGGTACTCACTTTTTGGCCATCTGCTCGATGTTATAACCTGGACTTGGATCATTAGAAATCTACGTGGAGACACAGTTTCACGTGAAAATATGACCAGACAATAAACCAATGAAGCTATGAAGGGAAAAACATACCTTAATAACTCGAGCAAACCTGTCTAAACAGTTGCCAACTGCAATGTCAATGGTCTCCCCGAATATTCTGTACCGCCGCTCTGAGTAGGCTATAACCTGCAGTAACAGAGTTTAAATATTAATACGGTGCCGAAAAAAGGTCAAATGAAGCTCGACACACCCACCTGTGTGTTGCCCCCGCTGACGTACAGCACGGTGGGGTTGTTGGCCTTAGTGATGAGTCGGCCCATCTCGATGTGTCCGATGCAGTGGTTGACTCCGAGGAGCGGCTTCCCCCAGAGCTGTGCGACGGTGCGAGCCACTAAAGCTACTGTTACCAAGGGAGCACCCATACCGGGACCTGAGACAGGAAGAGAACAAAAATATATATATATTGTTTGTACGTCTTTTTTATGTTAACACTTTTTGGGAAAAAATAATCCCTCTTAAAAGTTTAAGTTGTGAGCACAGTTCTGCTAATCCACTAATAGCGGAACTTGCTTCTCATTTAGTGGATTAGTGCTTGTGCTAACGTTGGAAACTGTTAATTTTAAGTCCACCAAAAAACATTGTAAAACTTCTGTTTTCATGCCATTTATCCCAAATTAAATAAAAACGATCCCCTCCCTCACAGTGTGTAGCATCTTTAGCAGCTAAACTTCAAACTAAGAGCGTCAAACACAAATAATATAACATTTAACGATATTTGAATAACAAATTAAAAAACTGACTGACTACATATAAAATATGGTAGAGAATGTATTTGGTATTTGTAGTATTTATTAAAGTACTAACTCAATCCCCCAAATTTTTTTATTCTGAAAGGGTTAAACTGGAAGTATCCCAAGTTAGACAGAGCTCTTATTTCTCTTATTTTAATTTGCCACAGATGAGCGTCTTAGCGGTTAGCATTAGCTTCCACTAATTTGTAATCTGTGTAGCGGTTAGGTGAAGCTAACCGAGTAAATATGTTTACACACCCTCACAATTCAAACCTTTCAGGTCTCTGATACCTTTTGTGTACGCCACACAGTCGATGTCTGCAGGCTTCAGTCCTGCCTGCTCCAGCGCCTCCTTCAGGACGGTCAGTACAACTGCACGGTGGTGCCTGGCTGTGTCACTTGGCATGAACCCTGATGTGGAAAAAGTTCTTGTCAGATTTTCACACGGATTAGTGCACTGAGGAGATTTGAACAGAACCCACCTTGACCAGGAGGTGTAATGTAGGTTCGTCTTGGGTTGGAGAGCACCTCGCCGTCTCTTATGATGCCAACGCCGATCTTGTTGGCACTTCCTTCAAAGCCAATCACTACTGTCATGGCAGCTGAAAGAGAAAGATACAAACAATCTGCCTGTGAGACTTGGGGATTTTCATTAAACATAGTTCAGTATCATAACTTTTGTTCTTAAGTTTCACTGACTTTTCTCGTTATGGTCATATTTTTACTTTACATTAACAAATTGTGCTCATTTTTTAAAATAATGCCCCTTTTGTTTTTGCAATGCTTTCATGGAAAGAAACAACTGTTTCACAATTTTAAACAGAAAATTTATATTTCCTGCTGCTTCCTCTACTACTTAAGTTTTACTATTCTTATTATATTATACTATTAGCTTCTTGGCTTTGCTAATAATTGTTGCAGTTTGACATACTGTTGTGAGAAAACTAGGAGATAAAGTGCCAATGATGAGCTGCTTTAACAACATTTTTCTATCAATTAGCAAGAATTGCTACAGTAATATGTAAATGATAAACTGTACTAATACATATTTTTAAGACACTACAGACAAACCACTATGTTTATTATTCACTGAACATAGTTTATTTCATATACTTTTATATTTACTGATAGTTTATGTTACCTTTTCGGTTCTGTTTTCTTTTTGACATTTATATATTGGAAAGATTACAGCCTACTTTTTAGTCTGGTCAAATTCATTGATCGTTTTCAGCGTAAAAACAAATATTAGCATACTCAGCTGTGTACATAACCCAGTTAGCTGTTACACAAGCCTTGTGGTTTCCAGAAAAATCATTGGATTGTTAAGCGTTTTTAAAAAAACAAATAGAGTTTACCGAGTTTTTCGTTCCCTGTAAGTGCCCGTGTCGGTTTTTATTTTTTATTTTTACATTAGGAACCTGTCTGCTGCTAAGAGGACCCAAACCTCGAGAGTTGTAAAATTCTGCCTTACAATAAAGTTTAGAATTATTTTTCTTATAGACTACATATAATTAGGATTAATAGGTCATATCAGCATGTACCGTGTATTCAATTTCTGTCCCCACACCTAAGAGCATTTTTGTCTATTGTTTTTTTATTTATTTTTTCGGCATATCTGAGGACAGCTATTCAGCCTAAACCAGCACGTGGTAAGAGTGAAGTCTGCGCTGGGGGGAGTGACTGGGGGAGACGACGTTTGGCTGGATTTTGCATTCTGTTGTGTGCAAGTAAGGTTATTTGCATCTTGTTTTCCTGAAAGCGCGTAAAAGGAATCGTTGTTTACTAACCGAACAAGTTAATTGTTAGCTTGTTTTGCTAATTAACCAAAGTTAATTCCTCTGTCATTCATTCCTTAGCAGCAGGCCGCCTGCTGGCTCTCTGCTCTTTGTTAAAGAGCCAAGCTAGCTTTAGCACGGCGTGTTAATGGCTAATCTAACAATCTAACACATTTCCTAATAATACATCAATACTTTGTTTTCTGTAGCCACATGTGTTACTTTGAATAAAATCTTATATTTATAGTGCCGTAAATCAAAAACATGCATGGAATTAGTGCCCAAATTTGCATTGTTTTAATCGGTCTTTCGCAGACACGTGACCTACACGCTTCCGGTCGCCATATTGGGGGGTTACCGGTATACCTGCCCAGGTAAACAAAGAGGTTGTCCGTCTACAACTACATAAGAACGATTACATCTGCAAAATGGAAAATCGAAATAAAAATGAGAAGAAGCCATACAGAGATAAACTCAACACTGACGCCAGAGACCGTTACTTTGCAAAGTTAACATCAATTAACAACATAGATCCGTACGAGCTAGCAGCTAAGGCATGGACATCCGACCATGGGCTTCTTCCACCAACAAC
This sequence comes from Cynodonichthys magdalenae, assembly GCA_031762555.1. Lineage (NCBI taxonomy): Eukaryota > Metazoa > Chordata > Actinopteri > Cyprinodontiformes > Rivulidae > Cynodonichthys > Cynodonichthys magdalenae. Next base: position 15,030,920 of record JARVJO010000180.1, on the reverse strand, counting down.
AAATATGGACATTATTTGCTATCTTGTTAATGGTGTCAGTGCCTACACATTTGACGAATTTCGGAACTACAAATCCTTGGAAGCTCATGGACTGTTTACCAATGGTTGGGTGCAGGATTTATACTCATTTAAACCAGAAGGATGCACTAACACTGTTGTCACAGCAAAGGTAAGCCCCCAGTACCATAACATGTTAGTCAAACTTATAAAGAAGTCACTTTCCAGCTAGTTTTAAAATGTGTGTGTGTCTGTGTGTGTGTATATATAAAAAAAATTATGGGAGTTTATGCATTTGTGCACGTGCATGTGTACCTGCAATGCATGTTTTGAATTAAAAAACCTAAACAACATATTCAAAATAACATAAATGTAAATATATAATGTATTTGTTGTTAGAACATTTTACTCTTAAGTCTGTATTCTAAGTATTTCTTACTCCCTTTTGTGTCTTTTTGTATTTTAGGTGATGCACTCCCAACGCCTGCGAGAAGCACCACTCAAGCCTTGGGCCATCCTACAGTCATCTGGGGCTATAACCTGTGCTCACTGCACCTGTATGGCGGGCTTAGGAGAGTCATGCACACATGTTGCTGCTATGCTGTTTAAGTTGGAGGTAGTTGTCAGATGCAGAGAGACAGTGACAGTGACAGGCAGACCAGCATACTGGATGATTCCAGGCAATCTGTCTAAAGTGGAACCAGAACCTGGATATAAAATTGACTTCACAAGTCCAAAAGCAAAGAGAAAATCTCTGAACAGACTATTGGAAGAAGGAGCTGTAGCAGCACCTGGTATCAGGACTACACGGACAAGAGCAACTGGAACTGTGTCAAAGGAGCAGCTGGACTCTTTTTTTAGTGCAATTCACAAGGCAACACCACAAGCTGCTGTGCTGTCCTGTTTGCCTGAATATTGTGGAGAATTTGTTGACCATGTCCAACCATTTACTGTACCACGTTCCCTTCACTCTCTGCGTGATGTTACTATGGACTGCAAGGACATGACTGTGTTGCGCACCCACTGCAAATCACTTGTTGGTAGGGTCTCTGTTTCCAAGAAGCAAGCTGAGTACATTGAAAGCACAACAAGAAAGCAAAACAGATCTTTAACCTGGCATCACCATCGGGCTGGGAGGGTTACAGCATCCAACATGCATTCCGTTTATGTAGCAAACCTGGACAAACCTTCGCAGTCTGTAATTAATGCTGTGTGCTACCCTAAAGACACAACAAACATGTCTAATGCTATTGCATGGGGGAAACAAAATGAGGACACTGCCCGGGAAATGTACAGATTGCAGTGTAACAGAGATCACTCAGGTTGTGAGGTGACACAGTGTGGTTTTTTTATAAACCCTAAATTTCCAGAGGTTGGGGCCTCACCTGATGGGCTTGTGCAATGTATGTGTTGTGGAAAAGGCTGTATTGAGATAAAATGCTCATATAAATACCGGGACCTAACTGTGACTGAAGCTTGCACAAACTCTGACTTCTGTTTGGAGTTACATGAAGGAGAGATGCGTCTGAAGCCTCAACACCCCTACTACAAACAGGTGCAAACTCAGATTTTTGTCACCGAGGCTGAATATTGTGACTTTGTTGTCTGGACAACAAAAGACTTTGCTGTGGTGCGTGTTGCTCCAGACCAGGAGCTTTGGGCAGCTGTCCTTGAGAAGGCAAAGAAATTTGTTGAATGTGTGAGTCTCCCTGAACTTGTAAGCTGTCATTTCACAAAGGTAGTCAACAGGCCCACACTAAGTAACTTTCCTGTTTCTGCCTGTAACAACAGCAAAGCCCAGGAAATCCACCACGTACCGATAAAACGTAAGCGAAAAAGTGTTGAAAAGCTGTGGTGTATTTGCCGGTGTCCTGAGAGTAAAGATGACATGGTTGCCTGTGACAACGAAAACTGTAAAACAGTTTGGTTCCATTTGAGTTGTGTGGGTCTGCAGCTTACACCTGCACAGGAAGAGACATGGTTTTGTTCATCATGTACCCATAAAACATGAGGCACATAATTTGATTAATAAAGATGGCTTTAACCGATTAATAGCTTGTTTTGCAATTTCATTTGTATGCCAGAAATGTTTTTTTAATCTCAGTATATCGTTACTACAGAAGTTCTTAATGAATCACCACCAAAAAGAAACAAAACTATTTTTTTTTAGAAATTTATTAATTTCATTCAAAACATATTTATACACAACAGAAAACAAAAACATACAATCACAAAGTAAAATCAAATAAAACGAAAGCCAGCAGAAGAATAAATCATATATCTGCGTCTTTTTTATCCCCAGAATATGCTCAAATAAAAGTAAACTTCAAAAATCAAAACAACTGAAAACACAGAAAAGAACAAAGCTAAATTGAAACATCAACTCAAAGAATTCACATGGATTCACATTATGCTCCTCCATGTCTTCAGAATACTAAATTTTTATCATTCTCTTGAATATGTACAAAGATCTGGCATTTTTAACCTCATCTTCCAGACCATTCCACAATCCTATTCCCTGGATTTAGAGTAGATCACTCCTTCAGACTTGTACGAAACCAAGGCTTCACAAATACTTCGATTCCCTTAAGATAATAACAACTCTATCTTTTAACAAAATTCAGTATTAAATTAGGTATGTGGATTTCAACAAACTTATGACAACTGTTGACTTTTTGTTTATCTTGGGTAATTGCGTCATACATTTACAGTAACTATGATACATTATGTCCTGATGCATCTCAGTAATCCAGGTAAAAAATTAAAAAGGAAAAAATAAGTAGGTCCTCTGGACAGGTTCTTCTTTAATGAAATGTTTTGTCTCTCCTCCAAGAGACTTCT
>JARVJO010000180.1:15008485-15020550 GCA_031762555.1 Cynodonichthys magdalenae | reverse complement strand
TAACAGTAATATTACCCCCCAATATGGCGCCCACTACCCACAATACAGCAGGCGTGACGTCACGTGCAAATAACCGATAGGAAAATGTGTTTAAACTAGCTACATTACAATCATTAATTTTTTGTTGACCTAAATGCGTGACTTAAGGCACGTGCATAAGTATTTATGATGGGAAGGAAAATGTGCGCTTGTTTCGTATGTATCGATTACTCTTAACAGCACAGACACTTGTTTTGATAATTTTATTTTTTAATATACACGCACGGCATCATGGGTAGTGGTCAGGGGTTATGTGGGATAAGTGATGCAGGCCACCTGCTATATTCAGCAGTTTGTTGGGACTTGTGCCTATGTAGAAACTATGCCTATCATGATGTAACTGTGTATATATAACCAGGTGAAAGTGGAGATGGTAAATGAAGAAATGCATCATTAAACAACTAAATCAACTGTTGAAAATGGTTTCATTTATTTAATGCTGTGAGTGACATCTAGTGGCAAAATAGAAGACAGCAAAACAATGTCATTAATTATGTGTGTTTGTATTTTTTCCTTCAGCGGCGCGTGTTCTGCTGAGTGTGCGTGTTGTGTGTCTGCAAGGTGTGTGTGCTATCAGAGCCAGTTCCAGTATGAAGAGAGGCAAGAAGACAGAGGCAGTGTCAACGGAGGAAGTGTCCACAGAGGGAGACAATGAAACTGGATCTGGTACTACAGCACACACATCAGATATATTGTTCCCATTGGAAGCATATGTTTTAAAAAAAGATATATATATTCCAATTTGTGTCATTCTGGGGTTTTATGTCAGCTTCTGCAAAGAAAGCAAGAAAGACCAAAGAACCAGAGGCTCCGGTTTTGTACGAAGACCCTCCGGACAAACTGACCAGTAAAGACGGACGCGAGGCCAACCTGAAGATTACTTCATGGAACGTGGATGGGCTAAGAGCATGGGTCAAAAAGAAGGGCTTAGATGTGAGTTTGCTGTGAAATGAACCACTTAAACAGACTTGTTGTTAACAGAAGACTAAACTTATTTTATTATTATTATTCCTCAGTGGGTGCGCGAGGAGGCCCCAGATGTTTTGTGCCTTCAGGAAACAAAGTGCTCAGAAAAAGCTCTTCCTGCTGAGATCACCTCGATGCCCGAGTACCCCCATAAGTACTGGGCTGTATCAGACGAAAAGGAGGGGTACAGCGGTGTGGCCATGTTGTGCAAAACTGAACCCATTAAAGTGACATATGGAATCGGTGAGTGCTACTTGTGTGTAAAACTGTTGAGCACTAGTTTAGTCACATTTATGTTGTGTAGTTTTATCACACTGAACATTTTCTTCCATAAAGTTAGAAGAAATTTGTATGTTTGTTCTATACAGTACTGTCTTTGTTTATTGCATTTAAGTGTTGAACAGATAAATACTTGGTAGGGGTGCAACAATACATGTATCTGTATCGAACCGTTCAATACACCCGTGTATAGAACAATACAGATTTTTAAAATTTAGTTTATCAACTTGTCTTCTGAAGATGCTCTGTGTTGAAGAATCAGTGGATCTGTGTTCGACTGCTCCACTTAGGCTGCATTGTCGAGCACAGATCCACTGAGAAACTTGCTGTTTCAGCAACATTTCATTCAAAAACTGTAGTTTTGAGGTTAAACAAATGTTCGAAATTAATTCCAAAAAATTACAAGTTAATAAGTGCATTGAAATAACTCTTTTTTTTGTATCAAAAAAATATCAAACCGTGAGACAAAAGAATCGAATCGTGAATTTTCTGTATCGTTGCACCCCTAGTACTTGGATATTAAAAGTAAACACCAGTTTTTGCAACATAAAAGAAGACGACGAGAAATCATGTTAAAATTTTTCCACCTTTGATGCCGTAGATCAATTCAGCTGAAGGAGAAATATAATAAAAGATAAACATTCAATACCCTGAGTGTAACAAAGTGCGCACCCTAAAACTAATATTTTATTTGAAGTTTTTTTTTTTTAACAGCATCCAGGTTTTTGGGAACACATTTAAGTGACCACTAAAATAATAGGATTTTGGTTTTTTTCTACATTTACTCGGTTTCATCCGTGGTTTGCAAAGCAAACACATCATCAGAAAGATTTAATTGTGGAACAGTCTCAATTAGAATACAAAAAAACTGAAACACATTGGTGGCAGCATAATAATGAACTTATGAAGTTTTGGCTGCTCATTGATTTAAGCCCAAAACGTCAGGTGTCTGCTAGAAAGATTTTAATTAAAATTAATTTTTAGTATAACAAAGATTGAAATTCTACCTTTATTAACCAAAAATGGTGCACACAACCAGCTTATTGCAGATAGATGGGTGGGAGGATTTGGAGTTGGAGGATTCTAGGACTGGAACAGCACCAAGGGCTCCAAAGATCTCAGGGCTCTCTGACACCAGGTTTGTGTCTAAATTCAGGGGCTGCGTTTTTCGAAGGACATGGTCTACCCAGACTAGGTGGGCCAGGTCCTTTATCGACTGCCAAGACTGGAAAAAGTGGCTGTGAATTTGGAGAGTCTAGCCCTTCAACTTTATTCCTGTCCTTACCCTGGCATAATGCTTGTCACCTAGCAACCCTGAGGATGCTAAAATGAAGCAAATATACATCAAAATTATTAAAATAGGGGTGCACCGATGCATTGGCCAGCCAATTTATCGGCACCGATTTCCTGAATTTTGGAAGATCAGAGATGGACCGATACTTGGATAAGATTGGTGGAAAATATCGGCCTTTCTACCTCAAAGGTCTGAAAATCAGCCACTGTCCCACTTTGCTCTGCTGTGAGCACTACCTAATGTCCAGTTAAAACAAGTTTGTATTGTTTCAAGGGTATTGTTCAATGTTTTTCAGTAAAATAAGACTGGAACATTGAAGGTGTATTGTGTCAGTTATTTAAAAAGTCTGTCTCGGCCAAACCCTGAATTGGCAGACCGGACTTTTTAAAGATTGGTGATCAGGCCAGAAAACTGCAATCGGTGCACCCCTAATATTAATATCATAAATTGAGACCGTACATGAATAACTAAGGAACATACAAGCTTGTTTACGATGATTTCTGACAAGAATTATATTAAAATCATGTCTACACAAATAAGTCTAACGACACAATCGCTTTAAACGTTACATTTTTATACAGCCATATTGTAATTTAAAACTGTAACCCTGTCCTCTTACTTTGTCGGCCATTACAAGAAAAAAAATCACCCTGTCGACCCTCAATGCATTTTGGGATAGGGTGAGCCGAGAAGGATACACCGGACCCGTCCCTCAAATCAGAGCAAAAGGACGACTCATTTGTGGGCTACATCGATGTAGTCTTTGAATTTGGACAGCCTTCGGCACGGCGCAGTGATGTAAGCAGTGGACAAATTCAGCCTTCAAAAGACGCAGCCTGTGACTTTACAACTTATTTCCTTGGTCTCAGTAGAATCTTTACACAGCTTTGGAAGCTGGTGCAGGTGTTAAATCACAAGATTTTGATGAAGTACATTTAGTTTAACTCTGGGTGCTGGTAACCTCGGAGCAACCTCTGTTCCATAATGAGTAGTGAAACCATGCCGCCTTGAAGATGACATCTACACTTGTGCACTTTTTATACCCACGTTACAGCTTCAGGAAGTAAGCTTTTTATTTCAGACAGAGCCAGAGATCATGTGTTTAATACTTTACCCTAAATTTACTTTTTTTCTCTCCAATCTTTCAGGAAAAGAGGAGCACGACAAGGAAGGTCGCGTCATAACTGCCGAATTCCCAAACTTCTATCTTGTGACGGCCTACGTTCCAAACGCCAGCCGGGGCCTCGTCCGCTTAGATTACCGCAAAACCTGGGACGTAGACTTCCTAGCTTACCTAAGCGAACTCGACATCCAGAAGCCTCTGGTGCTGTGTGGCGACCTCAACGTAGCCCACCAGGAGATTGACCTGAAGAACCCCAAGGGCAACAAGAAGAACGCAGGCTTCACCCCAGAGGAGCGCGAAGGCTTCAGCCAGCTGCTGGCGGCCGGTTTTGTTGACAGCTTCCGCGAGCTCTACCCCGAGCAGACCAACGCCTACACGTTCTGGACCTACATGATGAACGCCCGCTCCAAGAACGTGGGCTGGAGGCTGGATTACTTCCTGCTGTCGTCCTCCCTTCTGCCAGGCCTGTGTGACAGTAAGATCCGGAACAAAGCGATGGGGAGCGACCACTGCCCCATTACTCTGCACTTAGCTGTGTAGGTCAGCCTGACCTGTGTCATTCCATCTGATCCCAAGCTGTCTCATCCTGCTCCTTGTAGTTCAGGTGTTTTTAGTCCTTCCTTTGATTTTTCAGATAAAATACTCCACGTTGTAGCTCATGTCTAAAGCTTGTAACTCAACACTAAATACACACAATTTCTAAGCTGATTTTCTAAAAGGATTTTTCTGTTACTGAAATGAAACTACTGCTGTCAAACTACTTCTGTTCCAGTCTACTGTTAAATTTGTTGTTGTAGAACTTGCTTGCAAATAAAATGCATTTTTTCTTATTTTTTTTATGAATTCATTATCATACAAACCATTTAACTCATGAACCACTGGATGATTTCTTTAAAATCAACAAAGTTATTAGATGCTATTGCCTAACCTGTTCACTTGTTTTTGAGGTGGCCACAACTAAAAACTAAGTACACAAAATGTATTTAATGGCAAAAAAATGGTGGAATTTGAATGACAAGACTCCCTTTTCATACTTTACTAAAGTGGCTAGAATTCTAATTTTTCAACTAAGGTTTATCTTTGTCCAAAACTAACAGATGATGGCTCATATACACTCCCTGGCCAAAAAAGAATTGTCCACCTGGATTTAACCAAGGGTTGCTGCAGTTTGTCAGGTCTAGGTTCAACAATTTGTACTCAAAGAATGAGGTCAGCTTAAACCTAAATATACTAAATGACCAGTTTATTCCATAAATGGATTGTTTCTTCCCTGATGGCACAGGGTATATTTCAAGTTGACAATGCCAGGATTCATCTGGCTGGAATTGTAAGAGTGGTTCAGGGACCATGAAACATCATTTTCACACATGGATTGGCTCCACAGAGTCCAGTGAGAACCTTTGGGATGTGCTGGAGAAGGCTTTGCACAGGGATCAGACTAACATCAATGCAAGATCTTAGTAAAAAATTAATGCAACACTGGATGAAAATATATCGTGTGACGTAGAAGCTTATCCAAATAATGCAACAGCAAGTGTGTGCTGTAATCAAAGCTAAAGGCGATCCAACAGAATATTAGTGACCCTTTATTTTATTTTGGCCAAGCAGTGTATATTCCTTCAAGAGCAGACTAATTTATTAACAAATTGCACATTATCCTGTGTTTCATAGATGCATACCCTTGGACCAACTACATTACACAGTGCACAATACTGACCAAGAACATGTTTGCACAGTAGTTAAGTCACATTAGTTACTCTTATAAAATTTGAATTTAAAAATCCTAAAATGTCTTCAAGTTATTTTAGAGAATCAAGTCTTTTGGCTTCATTAAGAATGAGTTCGTTGATGCATTTTGAGATGATACGACTGCCTGAATCTCTTTCCACATTTCCCACACAGGTAAGGCTTTTCTCCAGAGTGCGTCCGCTGGTGCCTCTTCAGCCGATTGGCGCTCAGGAAGCTCTTGTCGCACTCGGAGCAGGAGTACGGCCTCACTCCCGTGTGGTAGCGCAGGTGGACCGTCAGGTAGCAGGACTGGGTGAACTTCTTGCCACAGTGAGGACACTGGAATGGCTTGTGACCCGTGTGGAAGCGCTCGTGCTTCAGAAGCTCCGCGTGGGAGAAGAAGCCTTTCCCGCAGTCGGAGCAGAGGTACGGCCGCTCGCCCGAGTGCGTCAGCTCGTGGCGGATCAGCGTGGCCTTGTAGACGAAGCTCTTGTCACACTGCGAGCAGCTGAAGACGTTCTCTCTGGTGTGGCAGCGCTCGTGCTTCTTCATGTTGCGCTCCCTTTTGAAGCTCTTGCCGCAGAAGGAGCACATGAAGGGCATCTCCTCAGAGTGGATCTTCATGTGGCTCAGCAAGCCGCCCTTATACAAAAAGCCCTTTCCACACTGCGCGCACGTGTGAGGTCGCTCCTTTAGATGAATGCGTTTGTGCGCCGTAAGAGCAGCCCGGTAGGTGAAGCTTTTCCCACAGTTACAGGTGTGACCTCTCACCTCTGAGTGGGTCGGAAGGTGGCGGCTGAGATGGCTGGCGCAGCTGAAGACCAGCTCACAGTTAGGACATTTAAACGAGTCATTCGCCTTGTCAGCATCCAAGCCGTGAGTCTGGAGATGCCTCACTAATGCAGACTTCCAGGCGAACACCCGGCCACACTCTGAACACAAATACTCCCCGTTCTTCGCGTGGTGGTGGTGATCCCCCGCTGACGTGAACGGCTCCCCGCAGATCTTGTGCGTCTGCTTGTGCCTCTCCAGAGACTGTTTAAATGAGAACTGCCGTCCACACTGCGAGCACGAGAAAGGCTGCTCGCCTGTGTGGACGCGACGGTGGGCTTTCAGTAAAGACTGGAATCGAAACATCTTCCCACAATCGGAACAACTGTAGCGTCCCCCTTCATCGGTAAGTGATTGAGGGGACGACTTGTCCCCCAGAGTGTCCACAGGGTGAACCTTGTTGATGTGCTGCAGGACCTGCACCTTCTCTGAGTTGTGAAAGGGACACTGGGGACAGGAGAAGGCATCAGCTGAGGCGTCTGTCAGCGAACCTTACGGAGAAACGACATAAAAATGTGAGCAAAAATTTAAAAGCATCAATTTTTGCACTTTCTTTCTGGTTGAAGTTGCTGTGGACTGAGTTAAAAGGAAAGAAATAAATTAAATGTGCCTAAATTTTTCTGAACATCGTGTGTTATAAAAAAGAAAAAAAAAGCCAAAATTACATCACAATTGTTGTGAATTGTAGTTTTTATTGTCTGCCTTTCATGGTAGCAATCAATAATTTAACTTTCTGTCAATATTAGCAAAACTTTGGTTTGCTTCAATCCTTTTGAGGATCCAGCATCTCTACTCCGTTTCCAACTCCGTAAGGCTACTTTGGTAAAATCTACGGCTGTCAAAACAATCAACACAATAACAGTTTGTTCTGCTAAACCGAACGCAAATTATTTTCAAATAAACTGAGCTCTATGCTCCGCTACCTTAGCTTATTGCCACAAAAGGTGTTTCTGACCCATAATCATTTCTACAGTAATGCCCCCAGGAATAAGGTAGATATACACGCAGCAGAAACTACCTACTACTGTTCATTGACTTGTGAAAGCGCAGAAACACTATTGAGTGCAGCCGTCTGTGTGCACAAACAGCCAAACCACAGCAGAAATGCAACGATTTCCCTCAAAATGATCAAATCGTAAATTGAGTCTGAGTCTTAATAAAAAGGTTTTGTTTGTTAGTTTTCATTGTACATATTGGGAATAACCCTAAGCTACTACCACAAAAAATTTTAACTCAACGTTTGTTAAACTGACTGAAATATAATAATACAAATCATTTTTTTGTGTTTGCTAAGATTGACTGGGTCGACTCCAAAACACAAGCAGCTTAAAATTTATCCAATGTTCATGAAAAACACACAAACACAGCGTTGACCATTTTTCCCCCCATTTTTGTTTCTGAATATAGTGGTGCCTTGACTTACGAGTTTAATTTGTTCCGCGATGGAGCTCGTAACTCAAAATACTTGTATGCCAAATCAATTTTACCCAATGAGATGAATTAGAATGTCGTTAATTTGTTCCAGAACCCCCACAAAATACTGCTATTTTTTATAGAAATAGAAAAAATGTACGTAGAAATAAAATACTGTAAAACACAAAACATGTACTACAATAAACTGCTTATGCGGCGTTTACCTTGGAGATAAGACAACTTGACGATGGTGATGGAGAAAAAAGCTGAACTCAAAATAAATATCTGCAAGCACAAATATGATTATAGCATTGATGCTAACCACTTAAAGCGAACGAGTGAGGCACAGGATGCTGGGCAGATGTTCATTGTGGCGTTTGCTGCCCCAACTACAGGTAGGGTAGGTAGGGTGTCGGCCGCTGGCTCGTAACCTGAATTTTAGCTCTCAACTTGAAGTAAAGCATCAGCTCAGTATATCGAAAAACTCGTCAGTTGGGACACTCCCAAGTCAAAGTAGCACTGTACTGTTGTGGTAAGAACCTTAAACCTTAGTATTGACATTGAATACTTACTTTCATCACCATCCTTTGAAACCCTGAATGACCCATAAGAGTGTTCTGAGCTGAAACAGAAAATAATATATCATGAGCTCATTTTAGCTGTCCATTACAAGAAACAACAACAAAAACAAACTGAAGCTAATGATGCGTACTGATGATTGTACCTGATGAAAGGCGAAGGCTTCTGCGCAGCAGGACTAACCCGGGTGACATCCCTCTTTTTAGTGGCCATGTGTTTCTGTAAATTCAGCACCTTCATTGTCGGCCTGCGTTGGCGTCCACTTGTGCGGACGTTTACAGGAAGGACGGCGTCTCGTTCTGCAGCAGGACCTCCTGGCTCTGAGGCGGAGGGCTCATTGCGCTGACGTGCTCCTCTTGGTGGACGTTGATCCCCCACTTCGACCGGACAGTTGGGTTCAGCAGGTTCCACCTCCATCTCATTAATGTCGTCTACAACAGGTCTTTCCCCAAAGCTCCCTGTGGACACGTCGCCATCTTCATCGTGAGTTTTAAGGTGTTTGACAAAAGTCAGCTCCCAGCTGAACCGTTTGTTGCACCAATGGCACGTGTAAACTCCTCCTTCCATGTGTGTTTGTTTGTGTCGAGTACGAGCTGACGATGAATGAAAGGTCTCCCCACAGATGACGCAGCCGTACGTACGTCCCGCTCTGTGTGTGTGTTTGTGTCTGTCGAGGGACTGCCTGAAGGAGAAGCAGCGGCCGCAGTCGCTGCAGCGGTGCGGGCGTTCTCCAGTGTGAATGACTCTGTGTGCCAAAAGCGAAGAGGCAAACTTAAAACTCTTTCCGCAGTCGGGGCAGTCATGCGGTCCTGTGGTAATTTTCTCCTGGGAGGATGCTGAGTGTTCAACATCCTCTTCTGTCCTGTTCTCTTTAGTATACAAAGAATCTTCAGAGCATTCAAAGCAGTTTTCCAGTTCGATGTTTGGGGTCGCGCCGACTTCAACCTCTGCATAATCAGGAACTGTAATTATCTCCACAACGTTATCATCCCCTACCATCACAGTCCATGTGTCGTCAATGAGCCCCTGTGGTGGATCCGACTGGGGTTGTTCCGTCATTGGTGCCTCTTTCTGAGAGGGTAAGGCAGAAAGTGAGGAGAGGATGCTGTTGCCCATGCTAGCAGGGGGAACTCCAGAAGAAAAAAAACAACATAAACTACAATCCACATTACAACAATTGAGTTGACAGAAAGAGACCTACCATGTTGCTCTAAATGCCCGAGCTTCCTGTGGTGCTGGAGCAGATTCTTCAGATCCGAGGGCTCAGAAACAGTCTGAACACAGTCCTCCAACAGAGAGCATTCGGCTCCGAGCCAAGAGACAGTCTGCTCCAGGTCAGGTACCGGCAGCAGCTGAGCCAGTCGACAGAGAAATTCTGAAAACAGCATCTGCAGGTCGCTGTCGTACTGAGGGCCATACTCCGCAGGGAACACATCCTTTGAATCAAGCAAACTGTGATTACAGACTGTATTTTCCAGGCACATAGTTCAATTCTTTAGAACAATCCAGTAATTATGTTACCTTCAGTTGTTATGAAAATGCTGTTTATACCAAAAATAATTCATCCTACCATTTCTGACACTCCCACTTCAGCTTGACTTCACAACAAAACAAAACAACGCGTTATGCCATTTTTATTTTGTAGAGCGTTTTATATGTTGTAAAAAAAAGAAGCAACATTACATAATATCAGTTTTGGAAAATGGCAACTCATATGATCCCACTTTGGACCCTGAAAGTATGTTTCTGGGTCCACGTGGCTACCACAGGAGATTCAATGATAAATGGGTCAAAGCAGCACTCTGGGTATGTTTTTGATATAATGTAATATAAAGCTCAAAAAGCTTGTTTTGCATAATACCCTCTTAAAAATGTTTTTTTTTTTAGGTTTTTATGATCAAGCATACCTGTATAACAAAACCTAATTTGAAACTAAATAGGGGCTTAAAAGACAGAAATAAATTCTCTACAGAGGAGATGCCTTACTGTGAAAAAATCATGCTTTTTTTCTGGATCCTTGAGCAAAGTGCGAATCAACTCAAGGAAGTTCTCTTTCACCACCTCCTCATCTGATTCCATTTCCTAAATAAAAGGGATCACACAATCAATGCACTGATTATTATAATCTAGGTTCAAAACAAATAAAAAGAGCAACTACCTGGAGTGGGTTGGGTGATTTCATCTTGTCCAAATAAGAAAGGATCAGCTCAGGTTTTACAGGCTGCTCACTTCGACATAACTCCAAAATGTACTGGGAAAAAAAAAAAACACATATACTCCTGTATTGCCAACACATCACTCATCTGCTGTGGTTTCTTTAACTGTAAGTCACTATTTTACGTCTCATGCTGCGACTCACCCGAGCTCTCAGCCCCAAGTTTAGTTCAGTCCTGTGTTTGTACATCAGCAGCTCCGGGACCATGTTCACCACCAGAGAGACAAACTCTGCCACCTCCCAGTAGCTCCTCACAGCTTGTTTTTGTAACACGTACCACATGGACGCTGTCAGGAGCTGGAAGGGAGGGACCAGGAGGCGCAGGGATGCCAAAGGTAAAAAATCATCTGGAAGGACACAAAGAGTCAGCTGGAAATGAAGTATTTTTTTTATATTGCTTGATGCTTTTTGTAATTTCTTGTTGTGATTCAACCTGTAATATTTATACTTTTCATATTGACTCTTTTGGTATCAAGACAATATAAGTGGTCAGTCAATCAAGTGAAAGTGAACATTTTATCAAACTGTTAGCATCAGATAATCTGCCATTAGTCACACGGACACACTAAATATTCAAAAATAATACAAATAAATTTTATTATTACCCTCCTGTTCAATCATTAAACTTTTGTTGCTTTAAAAGTGTTGGAGCAGCTTCGCTTCGATGCACAGACTTGTAATAAATTACATTTATTTAACATATCTATGAGCACCTACGTGTCTTGAATGCAGCCCAACAGTGTATGTTCAAAAACAGCGTTAGCTAAACTCTGCTAGCAAGGATGCAATGCACTCTGAAAATAGGTTCAAAATGTTAATGTCAACTGATTTGTAAAGCATAAACGCGCATTAAATGGTACAATTTAAAATGCTATTTATTAAAATGTTAAAACCGTGTTAAACAAGCAACTGTGCTAACAAGCACATGTAGCATTTTGTTAGCTCGGTCTCTGCTGTTCAAATTGCTTTAGCTCGTGAACAGTCCATCAGCACACCAACCTTTGGAAATAGCTGTGAAAACATTTGAATCCATTTTCTCGAGTCGCTCGGTGCTGAAAACTTCAAGTAGCTCAGCTGTGGTTAGCCCTCCAAACACACACCAGCTACAACACAGCCGACTGCGTTAGTTTTAATTAAAAAGAGACCAGAATGAATGTGCAAACTCAAAGAGATGACTGTCTTCTTTGAACGAAGTCAAGCAATCATTCGATTCAGTTATTAGTTTAAGCACATTTTCACATTGTGCAGATGGTTTGCTGTTAGCAGTGGTTGTGAAGACAGTTCTTCTTCTCTTGTTTTGTTTGTGACGTTCTTTAGGCTGTTGGCGCTATTTGCTGGACATTATATGTATCGCACATGATATATTCTATATCTAAAGAAAGAAACTAAAAATAAAAGAAAGAAAAAGCAACTGGGCTTCTATTTTGTAAATGAATAGGTTTCGTTATCCATGTGGGGAGCTTTCAAATCAAAGATGTAAATGAGAGGGGAGATAACTGGCTATCAGGCTCGATGAATAAATGTTACAGTTGTGGTCAAAAGTTTACATACACTTGTAAAAAACATAATGTCATGGCTGTCTTGAGTTTCCAATAAGT
>JARVJO010000180.1:14993339-15003902 GCA_031762555.1 Cynodonichthys magdalenae | reverse complement strand
ATTGGAAACTCAAGACAGCCATGACATTATGTTTTTTACAAGTGTATGTAAACTTTTGACCACAACTGTATATATTTTTGGGATATTAGTTTTTTTTAGTTAATCCAATATCTTGAAAGGCAATTGAAGATACTGTGAAAATTTTCTGACATGTCACAATGTAAATACAGATATCCTAATTTACCATTCAGGATAGTCAAAGTGTAGTTTTCTAGTCAAAACTCATTTCTAGATATCTAGAATGTAATTACAGATAGTCAAATGAAGCTGATTTTATGTTTAAATGGTCTGCCATACAGCTGGAGGTTAAAAGAATAACACACCATTGTTTTATCCAGATTCCCTCTGACCAGAAATTCCTATTAAATACTCTATTAACATATTTTTGTTCATTAATAAAGTCAAATGAGACTTGTTTAGTAGAATTGTTTCCCCTTCACCTTAAATGGTAAGCCACATGTACTGTACCTCTTTTCCTCTTCCTCCTAAAGTTTGATTGTCAACTTTGATTTGATGTACTTCTTTGTTTTTATTTCAAAATGATTTTTTATATTACTTTGAATGTATACAATTCAACATGTGAAAGCTGTTACTTTGTACTAACATCATTTACCTTATTTTGTTTGTACTGTTGTTTTAATTAAAAAAATACTAGATCAGTCATGTTCTTTGCTGCTCAGGCATGGGCGTTAGAACCCTTTTAAATGTGTGTGTGTGTGTGTGTGGGGGGGGGCTCTGAGGGTCCTCCCCGAGACAATTTTGAAAAAATAGATGACATTTTCTGCATTCTGGTGTATTTTAACAGGTTTTTAAACATATTTTACCTACATAAATCAACACTTGATTTCATAATTATTTCAGACACAGATTCTTCATTAAACTAGTTTCATCATCCTGTTTTAAACTCACTGCTATAGCTGAGTTAAGGTTAATTAATGTGACACAATTTTTCATATCGAATGACTTTAGGGGTGCCTTTTACTTTTATATTGTTTATTCTTTATTTATTTTTAATTGTAACACGTGATTGTTCATAAATAATGATGATGCTCAACTGCATGTTTAAAACTAATATTAATAACTTCACCCATTGAACAGGTACAATATTGATAATCACTAACAGTGAATTTAGAGGGGTGTTTCACTTTTTCTGATTTAATGAGGACTACTCAGAACCAGAGCATCATGCAGCCTTCACAACATAAAAATGACACTGTGCTATGGTGGCAAAAAACATTTGTCAGTTTGTTAATCTGCGTGTAATTATTAAAAATAGGTCTACAGGTTCCTTCCTACCCTGGTGCCACCTCAATTTCTCCCACTTCCTACAAATTAAAGTGAAAAATTAAATAAGCCCATGATTTTTATACTATTCAAAATATAAAATAATGAGTAATAAAATTCAGTTTAATCATGCTGTCTTCAAAATAGTAGTTTCATAAACTTCACACAATTAAATGGATTCAAAATAAATGATTTGACTATGTGCTCAGGTGAAGCAGCGCACTGTAACTACTGTGTATGCACCTCACCATATATATATATATATATATTATGACAGAAGAACTGAACTCTTTTTACTGAAAGAAAATAGGATGGAGTTTATCAAGAGATAATTAAAAGTGTTGGTGTGTAAAAGATATTTTAATAAAATGTTTTGTTTTGTTGTCAGTTTATTTTTATGTCCATATTGATGCTTTTGTTTAATGTATGTGACTCAGCTGATCACATAACACCAACCATGATGTATGATAAAATCTATCATTATATTCAAAATAAGGGGTGGAAAGAAGAGAAGTCTGTAACCAAACCTAACCTGAACTACTGAACATACTTTCAGTTTAGAGTAAACTCAACTCATGACAGCTGCCACAGATAACTGAGATCGCCAACTCATAAACGGCTACAGGTAACTCAGATTTACAGAAAATGTGCTAAGGTTTATGTGGTAGTATCTATCTGCAACAAATTCTCAGAGAATTGCAGTGATGGCTCAGATGGCTGTGGTGGCCATCTTGAATTAAAGCTTTGTCATTAAAGGCAGCAAGAGATACGTATTCCTAAATAATAATAGTAATAAAATAAAGCCTTTAATTTTTAGGGGTTTTTTTTGTTTTTTTTTCGGGTCATTAACATAAAGAAAGTCCCTAAAACAAGTTTTACCTCAGTCTTATGTTTATATATATTTATTTGTACATATATATTTCTATTTTTTCTTTTATACTCACTTACCACTATGCATACGGAAGTGTCTGAAATTGCTCCTGAATACAAACAATTGCATTCAGAGAAAAAGCTGATAAGACCAGCAGCTATGCATTTTGCTTAAAATAGCCATAGTTTCTATCTGATGAAACTTTCCAGAAACTCAGCAGGAAGTAAGTGAAATGGCAACAAATACAATAAGACAATATGAACTCAAAACTGAAAGCATTGCAGCACTTTGAATCTTGAAGGTTGAGGTTGAATGACTGCGAAGGAGACAGACAAAAAGCTGATCACCTGACTGACTGGTTCTGAAAACTGACATGGCTAACATAAAAGAGCTGCTCCTGGATACTTTAAGAGAGCTGGTTGATGAGGAACTCAGGACTTTTCAGTGGTTTCTTTACAGCTCTGATTTCGAAGGATATGATCATATTCCAAGGTCCCGGGTTGATGGGTTGGATCGGGAGGGTACAGTGGATCTCTTGGTGCAATGCTATGATTACCATGATGCTGTTATGGTCTCTGTCAGCATCTTGGAAAAAATGAGGCAAAAACTGTGGGCTGAAAAACTTAAAGAAAAGTATAGCCAAGGTAAGATACGTTTTCTTATTCCAAAACTTCACCACTGAGTTAGCTTGTACGTTGGATTTGAATTATAAAATATGTCTCTTCCTCTCGTTTCTTTATCAGTTCCAAGCAATCAAGCAATTAAAGGTATGAAGACAACAAGAACACACACGAGTCCAAACTCCTTTTTGTGAATCTAAGTGCAAATTTTTATTTCTTGAGCAGAAAGTTACCTCCAAGTTGTTCAAGTGAGATTGAAATCATCCTTGAAAGAAAAATGCCAGAACATCTACGAAGGAAATGCTGATGAAGGGGACACCATCTACCTGAAAAAAATCTATACAGAGCTGAAAGTGATAGAAGGAGCCTGGGGAGGCCTAAGTGACGAGCGCGAGGCCCGACAACAAAAGTCCAAAAACGTGGCGTCAGAAGAAATGATTCGAGTTAGCTGTCTTTTCAAACCTAATCAAGAGAAGCGGATCAGAACCGTGCTAACTCAGGGTATACCAGGAATGGGCAAAACTGTCTGCGCACAAAAGTTCACACTGAGCTGGGCCGAAGGAGAGGAAAACCAGGACATCACCTTCCTCTTCCCACTCCCTTTTCGAGATTTAAACCCCAACATTGGAGAGAAGTGTACACTGATGCAGCTTCTCCACCAGTTCTTTCCCGATATGAAACCACTTGAGAAGCTTGGAAAGGAAAGCAAAGTCCTCTTCATCTTTGACGGCCTTGACGAGACCCTTCTACCGCTGAATTTCAAACACAACAAAGTCTTGAGAGATGAGGCCGAGCCAGCATCGCTCGATGTGCTGATTACGAACCTCATCACAGGGGATCTACTTGGTAACGCACTCATCTGGATCACATCCAGGCCTGCCGCAGCCAATCGGATCCCTCGTAAGGACATTGACCGTTGGACAGAGGTGAAAGGTTTCGCCAACGATCAGTGGGAGGAGTACTTTCGGAAGCGTTTGGATGACAAAAACCTTCATACCAAAATCCTCCACCATGTGAGGTCATCAAGAAGCCTTTGCATCATGTGTCAAATACCCATTTTTTGCTGGATTACTTTTACATTGTTGAAGAAAATGCTACGGAACAATGTGACAGGAAGTATGCCTAAAACCCTGACTGAGATGTACGTTTACCTCCTTCTTTGCCAGACAGACCGCATGACTGAAAGGCACTATCCTTTGAAAGGTGACAGTTTCTGTTTGAAGCTAGCGGAGCTTGCATTCCGTCAATTGGAAAAAGGCAAACTTATCTTCTATGAAGCTGATCTAAAAGAGTGTGGCATGGACGTCCATGAGGCGACCACCTACTCAGGCTTTTGCACAGAGATCTTCAAAATGGAAGAAGGAAGAAGACGAAAGGTTTTCAGCTTTGTGCATTTGACCATCCAGGAGTTTCTGGCAGCCGTGTATGCCCATTATTCATACATGCAAAACAAGGAGAATGTTCTTCTACAATATCTGGAAAAAGTGTTGGCCAGACTGCGAAGGAAGTCCATTTTTAATCTCCACAAAACTGCCATTGAAAAAGCTTTGAGAAGTCCGGATGGCCACTGGGACCTGTTCCTTCGCTTCCTTCTCGGACTTTCACTGAAGTCCAACCAGGAGCTCCTCTATAGGGTGCTGCACTTGGAGGTGGAAGGAGAGGAAGATGTCACCAGGACAATACAGTTTATCAAGGAGCGGATCAACGAAGAACCCGAATCAACGCTCAACCTGTTCCATTGTCTGGGTGAGCTCAAGGAGGACTCTCTGGTGCAGGAGGTCCAGAGATTTGTGAGCTCTGGGAGGATCTCGGTCCAAACGCTGTCACCAGCTCAGTGGTCCGCTCTAACATTTGAGCTTATGACATCAGAGGCAGCCGAGGAGGAGTTTGATCTAAAGAAGTATATAAGATCAGAGGAGGGGGTGGCAAAGCTGTTGAATGTCATAACTTCCTCCACACGAGCTCTGTAAGTTAGCATTCATGTCTTCATGTGTAACAACATAACCAGAGCAACATTTTACTTTAACAAGGAAATGTTTCTTCTCAATTCATGTTTTAGGTTAAACTGTTGCAAACTCACTGAAAACTGTTGTGAGCTGTTGGCCTCTGCCCTGAGCTCAACAACCTCTCATTTGACAGCTCTGGACCTAAGTGACAATAATCTGAAGGATTCAGGAGTGACACTGCTTTGTGTTGGCCTAACCAGTCCACACTGCAAGCTGAAGAGTTTAAGGTGCGTTCTGAATAAAGCAAAAATCACAAAGTTTTACTTCTGTCAGCCATGACGACACTCGTCAGAGTGTGGCTTGTGGGAACATTATTATAGCTGTTGTAAATAGCTTCTTCATTGGTTTCAGTTTGGATTAACTGAGTGTGTGTATGATAGGAGTGACATAGTAGATTGGTACAATGGTAGGACAGCCAACTTAGGACCAGAAAGTCATAGGTTCCGTTCCCTTGTCCTTAAGTAAGATACCTGATCCCCAACTTCTTGAGTGCTTAAATAGCTGCTCCACTTGGTGTATGTCATGTGTGATGTCTCAAATGCAGAGCACAAATTTATTGGAACATGCACTGACAACAATACATAGCTCATTATTATTATAAATTCAGCTTGCTTTTTACTTTATTTAGACAATATAATAAGCCAAGTCATCTGCAACAGAGAATTCTTTATTTCGTTTCTTCAGATTGCAGAACTGTAAACTAGAGGGAGGCTGCTGTGAGGCGCTGGCTGTTGCTGTCAGCACAGAATCGACCCAGTTAAAAGAGCTGGACCTGAGCGGGAATGACTTCCAGGAAGCAGGAGTGAAGGCCCTGAGTGTTGGAATAATCAGCCTTCACTGCAAGCTGGAAACACTGAGGTTAGACCAGTTTTTTCCTGACAGGATATTTTTTAATAAGACCATTTAAGTTTGATTAATCCTATTTATTTATTTACATATTTCTTCAGAGTAAATCAGTGCAAGCTTAGAGAGAGTTCCTGTGACTATCTTGCACAAGTTTTACTCTCAGGTTCATCTCAGCTGAAAACTCTTGACCTGAGTAAAAACAACCTGAAGGACGCAGGTGTATCTCTGCTCACTGCTGGGCTGACGAGTCCACACTGCAAACTGGAAACTCTCAGGTCAGTTTGTCCTCTGATTTTCCACACAGACCCGTCAGTCTAATCTTACAGTTTTAGGACTAAACTTCAAGACGATACAACAAGTGAGAGAAAAAAAATCCTTAAAATTCAAATTGAATTTGGAGCATTTTGTCTGATTTTAATTTTCTGTACATTTGTTTTGTGTTCTAACTCCTTTGCCATACTTTGTGCTGTTTTATCCTTTTATATTATTACAACATTTAGCTCATTTAGAAATTGGTGCAGTGTTCTGCTCCTTTTTACTTTTAGCTATCCTTTAGCTACTTTTAGCTTATTTTGTTTCTTTTAGCAAGTCATATGCTAGTTCTAGTTTTGACATAGCTATTACTGTTTTTAGCAACTTAGCATTTTAGCATCTAGATAACATTATGCTACTTTCAGCTTTTGCTACATTTAGCTTTTAGTTAGCCTTTTGATGCTTTTATTTAGAGATTTGCTAATTTTATCATTAAGTTAGCATTGTGTGACTTAGTTTCATACATACTACAATCAATGTTTAGTGAGTATTTGCCACAATAAATGTTAAGCTAGCTCTTTTACTACTTTTAGCTAGTACTTTGTTTCTTTTAGCTTATAGCGTTTAGCTAGCGTTTGTTCTGCTTCCTCGATCTCGAACTGAGCTTTAACAATTTAGTTTCTCTGACATTATCACAGTCTTTCATAATCACCCTGTATTTTCACAGAAAATCTGATTTTTCCAGTTAAATCGGTTGATGAAATAAAAACATGACTTAGCACAGCTGGTTGAACAAATCAAATCCCACCCTGGGACATGTTCTCTTTATGCCAACTATATATTTCTTCCACTTGTTAGACTCAGCTGGTGTGGCCTGACTCAGAAATCCTGCGGTCACATTGGCTCAGCTCTCAGCTCGGACTCTAAGCTCAGAGAGCTGGACCTGAGTGGAAACAGCCTGCAGGGTCCAGGATTTGAGCTGCTGTGCTCCGGACTCAAAAGTCAGCTCTGCAAACTGGAAATATTAAGGTGCGGTCTCTCGTCAGTGGCTTAAATTATTGTTTTGACGCAGTCCTTTGACGTGCTACGCCTGACATTTTCTTGTAAATAAGCATGCACTTAGTTCATCATATAATCTTAATCTTTGTGGGGTATCACCAGTAGAATTTATCAAGATAAAATCGTGCTTACCTGCAGGTTAAATGATGACAATCTCCAGAAATGTGGTTCTGATATTGCTTTAGTCCTGAGCACCAAGAACTGTTACCTGAAGGAGCTGGATCTGAGTGGAAATGACCTGGAGGATTTAGAAGTGGAGCTGCTCTCAGCTGGATTAGGAAATCCAAACTGTACTCTGGAAACTTTAAGGTAAAACAAGAAAGAATTAAGGAGAACTACTCAGTATGAAATTTGGTGTGGATAACACATGTCAATGTACAGGTTGTCCTTCTGTGGAGTCACAAAAAAAAGCTGCACTCATCTGGCTTCAGCACTGAACTCATCCCATCTGAGGCAGCTGGATCTCAGCTACAACTACCTGCAGGACTCTGGAGTCGAGCTGATTTCTGCTCATCTGGACAATCCTCTCTGTAAATTAGAACAACTCAGGTAGAGGCTTTAGGGCTATTCTACCTTTCAGGTAGAACACAGTGTGCTTTTGTAATGAAGTTTTGTAATCAAAGAACAGAGGGCCAAAACTCAGCAGGGGGTTTTATTGAAGCATCGATTGACATCTGTATAGTGTTGCATCTTTTTAGAAAAGATCCAATAACCCCGAAAAAACAACTATGTGGTTTCTTTTATACCACTTTCACACATCACAAATTCTGTCCTTCCACTCTCAGTTTGCATACAGAAGTGCAGCCCAAGAACGTTCTGGGCCGGGCTGGCCCAGACAGCACACATTCCCTGTCCACAGCCTCAGCTAGCTTACGTACATTGTTCTTCTCGAGCATTCTCAACACTTCAGTCCATAAAATCCTTGTTCCATATTTGGTATATGAGCACCACTTAAACAAGGCAGGTTTTTGAAGACTTTAAAAGGTGTCCCCCAAGGCTTAGATATAGGCTTCCTTTTATTTTCTATGATTATTAATAATAATGGGATGAATACGGCAAAAGTGCACCTTTATGCAGACGACACTCTGCTTTACTCCACAGGTTGTTTAATCTTCATTTCAACAGCTGCAGGCAACAATGTGTGACTCAAAGCTGGTGCTTAATGCAAATAAAAACAAATGTGTACCGTTATCCAGGAATCACTTCCAGATCATAATATATATAATGATTTGGGCATTTCTACCATAGAGGGAGATTTTATCAAAAGCGTATCATCCTACAGATATTTAGTTGTTTGGTTGGATTGTTGTCGAATTATAGGGCTTATTGAATATTTAGTAAAACTAAAAAATAGCTGAAGTATAGATGTGGCTTTTTAAAATTAAAATAAATATTATCTAGTCTGTCAAGAATATATATTGGGTACACTCCCCTCTTTTTTGCATGATTTTTTAATACCATCTGAGATCTGTTATGAGCCATAATTCAGCTGGATTTTCTTTAGCTGCCAGTGTTTTCTTATTTTACACCTTAATTAACAAATCCTCAGACCAACATAAAGCTTGTCACTTTTGTTTTTTTTTGACAAAGTTTAAAGCTCCAATCTTTGTTACTGGAAGTGAAAGCTTGAACAATTTCTCTTATTTAAGTAGTACTTATACATATATTTTCTTTTTTAATGGATTTTTACATAATTGTCATTTTTATCTTACAACTTTGTCATAGTGTGCCATCTTTACCAGGTCTCTCTTGACAAAGAGATGTTAATCTCAACATACCTCATAGGTAAAAATAGGATTAATTAGATTAAATAAAAAGCAGAGAGGAACAGGAGGGTAATAATTTAAAAATGAAAATGAAAACATTAAAAACTCCTTATTTGCTCAAAATATATATATTTTTAACATGTAACATCTTTGACAGTTCAAAGTTTCATTTATAATCTAGTTCCCATTTTTGGTTAGTTTCGCTCAATTTAGCTGCTGACTAAAAATAACTTTGTTCACATGATAAACATAATGAAAGTAAGATAAAACACACATCCATACTGGGACATTCCAGTGATCCAAACTGAGGTTTGCTTTGTTGTCGTTCCACCTTATTTATAATTCAGAGAAATTATCTAAAATTGAAGGATTTGGACTGAAACTCTTTATTTTGATGTTAATGACTCTTAAAATTTGATGTTTTTTATTATTATTTTTTACAGTGTGGATCCTAATGCAAAATGTTACCTAAAATCAACACTGAAAAATTGTGAGTAACTTATATTACTTGTATTACTAATTTATTAAAGATGCATTTCAGCCATTTATAAATGGTGTCCTGTGTAGACAATATGAATAATTATTATTTTACCTGCTATAGTTAGCCCTTTGCTTAGCCATGGTTTGGAGTATTAATAAGGTTGGAACTAATTTCTAGACAGGCTACATTGAAAACCAAAGTGTATCGCTGCTGTCTGAAAATAACTCAGAAAATTTCAATTCAGGTCATGCTGTTTAAAACCTTTATATCATCAGTTTCTAACAGCTTTTTTCAAGAACATATAGTGGCAGCAGCAGCTAGCTTTAGCACAGCATGAGGTCACCTGCAGGAATATCACTACTGCTGCAGTGATAAATGTGTAATGACAAACTGACAGCAGTGTAAATAATAGTTACACTGTGGAATTATGAAGATTGTTTAAAAATGGATCGACTCAGACAAGCACATGAACCCATCCAAAGCAAATGTCCAACCTTCAAAAATGAATTACTGTTCATGTAATTGCTATTATTTAACTTTTACATAAACATCTATTTTGCTTTATGTAGTTATTTAGGGAGAAATGATATAAAATTCACTGCTTCTGCTTTTATTTGTACTAAACATAGAATTTTAATGTCTATAAAATTCACATGACCCTATGTGATTTTTTATTTTGCTTTAAGAGCTGCAGCAGGCAAGATAGTAATTGTTAACTTTTTACACAAAACACCATTTAAAAATGGCGGAACTATCCCTTAAATCCACATGTTTAAGTATGTCCTCTCCTTCAATATACTTTCTATTTTTTTGTGTATTTGTTGTTGTTTAGCCAAAGCCTGTCTTCAGTTACTTTTCAGTAAGTTCCTTAATAATTCCATCGTAATTACTTATAACCTGAAATATTAATAAATTTTTTTTCATCATGTATCAGACTTGTTTTGTTTCACACAAGGCTTTAATGCAAGTTCAATATACAGTTTTTAGCAGTGTGAACCATTAACATGCAAATTGTATATGTTTGATGGCTGACTGGATTAAAGTGAATCAATCGTCTTAATAAATCAGTCAGTGACAGGTACAGCAGGAATCAGAAACGCTGATAAATATGGTGAATTTAACTGAAATCAGCCACATTTTGGTTTAAAATACTTTCAATGATGATTTGGAAATGGAATAGGGGGCTAAAATATGCTTCTTTTTTATTTAACCAATAGATGGCAGTATATTGAGTTTTACCAACATGTAATCACTGATGTTAAATTTTGCCTTATAAATGTTTTGTAACCCAAGATGGTCCATTATGTATGTATGTATGTATGTATGTAT
Source organism: Cynodonichthys magdalenae (assembly GCA_031762555.1). Taxonomy (NCBI): domain Eukaryota; kingdom Metazoa; phylum Chordata; class Actinopteri; order Cyprinodontiformes; family Rivulidae; genus Cynodonichthys; species Cynodonichthys magdalenae. The sequence continues at coordinate 14,993,388 of JARVJO010000180.1, read as the reverse complement.
GTATGTATGTATGTATGTATGTATGTATGTATGTATGTATGTATGTATG
>JARVJO010000180.1:14958547-14971713 GCA_031762555.1 Cynodonichthys magdalenae | reverse complement strand
GGCTGAGAAACTGCAGGAGAGATGTACTGACAGAGAACACAAGAGGGAGACAGGAGACAAGACACAAAACCCTACATTATTCAGCCTGTGTTTTTTCTCAGTCAGCTGGCCACGCCCACTCTGTTCCAGTTTGTTCTCTCACCAGGTGTTTGTGAATAGGTTTGTTTCGGCTCCCCTTTATATTCTGGGTTTTTCAGTTGATTCCTTGGTGGATCATTACACTGGCTCATGCCAATAGTCTCAGTCTCTCCTGGTTTTCTCCCTGCTGTTATGTACGTTTTGGCACTCCGTTGGCTTCTTTTGTTTGTTTTAATAAATGTTTTTTTTTTCAAACTTGACATATTGTGCAAAATCCACTTTCTTTTAGCTGTTATACGTTTTGTCACATTTTGTTGTGTACTTAGTCTCCAGGAGTGCAGAAAGTTTAATTTAGTCTCTCCTGGTGCTGCATAGATATTTTTATGTTTGGGTCGTATTTTTCAACCTGTTTTCTCTATTTTTCTATGACATTTGTTGAACTATTACATCACAGTATTTGCAACAGAACTTCTAAACAAGGTTTGACTTACCAGCTACAATTTAGTGGTCTTCATTCTCCTCTGACTCCAACATGTAAAGCTGGACATCTTTTTACTTATTTGTTAATTTAAAAGTTTCCTCCCAGCTATATACTGCAGTTGTAAACCCCTCTATCAAACTAGAATGGACCGCTCTGGAAGTTGGAGGGGGGAGACAGCCTCTAAACAAGTTAATCTGAGACACACCTCAGAAAAGGGGTGAAAGAGGGGCTTGTGGAGTTACAATAAGGAGGAATTCAGACCAAAGCATTGCAGTTCCACTTTATATAGACCCCAGGATATGTCTCCTTTAAGACACATTCAGGAACACAGTAAAAAAAAACAAAACTTTCCTAACACACATGCGTTCAGTGTCATCTCATAAATGTTAAGTGTGGGGTACCTTTCAACAGTTAAACACAATGTATTTGTGTATAAAATCTGACTCCAGCAATGTCTGTATCTCACACAAAAAACACAGCCGCTCAAAATGATCTTGTGACTGAGTTATTCATCTTGTGGCTACAAAATAGTAATGCAAGGCCACACATTACATTATTTTTTTTTAATCCAATATCACCGCCACATGTCACATGCCATTATGGCCTTTAGAAAAATGTTTTGTGGGGAGGTCACCAATAAATATCATTTTAGAAATACCTGTACTTTTATACATTTTAAATCAGATTTATTTGCTATTTTACCTTTTATTTGAAAGTACATTAAATGTCAAATACCTGTTACCTTCAGTTGTTATGAAAATATATATCAAAAGTAAATCAGACTTTGCATTTTAGCCTATCATATCTAAATGCCTTGAAATTGACCTCTGTCTCTTTAAGAACCTCCTGCTGTTTCTGACACTTCCATTTCAGGGGGGGGTAGTGCTTTGTGGGGGGACCTCAGCTGCAGACTGACCTTCAGGGAGGAGCTTTGTGTAAATAGGCGGAGCTTTGTACCAGCAAGAGTTTAGGCAGCTCCACATGGCTACCAGGAGATTCACGATTTCTCAAACATGTATGAATGAGTCAAAGCAAGACTCTGGATATGTTTTTGATAAAAAGAATGACATTATTAGTATACATGATATAAAGATCAAAATTTATTTGCATCCACCCCCTAAAACTCAAGTAATATACTTAGGGGTGAATTTAACTTTTACCAAAGTAATTTTATGGTAAGATAATTGTACTTTTACTCAAGTATCACTTTGAGTTATACAAGTTGGTTCTATGATTGGGACCAGCTAGTCATAGTCCTTTGGAAAAACCAGCCCTAACTGTTTATGATTTATGTTGTGTGATATTTGGATTAATTTTAATCTGACATTTATCAATAAAAATTGTATTAAATTCCCAATAAACAGAATGTGAGTAGATGCTGCTGCAATAACCCACCCTGTTTATTTTCAAACTTTCAGTGAGTGACTTGTTCAGCTGCAGCTTCAAATGATGGTAAGACTTTTTTCCCACAAGCCCGCAATCATCTTGGCACTGCGACTCCAGCAGCCTGCAGTCAGACCGCAGCATGCGCGCGCCCCACGAGCCGAGGGAGGCTGCCGTGATGGAGGTGAGGTGAGCCGGGTGCAGGTGGGCGCACTGCTCCGATTCATGCGTGCAAAGGGTGTGTGGGGGGAGAGTCTGGGTGCAGGAGCAGATATCATCATGCGTAATACGAGCGAGCCGTGAGGAGGAGGAAGAGGAGGAGGAGGAGGATGCTGGTACATGATGAAGCAGGAGGCGACACGCGACTGGTCCCGAAGCAGATCAACACAGCTATGAAGATCCAGGCCGGGAGCGAACACGTCGGCTGCAGCAAGGTGGCGGAGAATCCCGACCACCAGGTGGTCCTGCAGCGTCAGGAGGACGGGGTTCGTCTGTGTTCCGGGAGTCCCCGCCGCGCTGCTGCCACGCGCCTCTCCTCCGGATCCGCAGGTAAAGACATCCCGCAGCTGATGGACTGAACAGATCAATGCATGCTTTATTTTTATTCTCAAGCGAGTTCAAGTGCGGAGAACTTTCAGTGCAGAGTTACCATGAGACAGCACAAATTACACTGAAGATTTCTGCATGTGTCACCAATTTAAAATGACCTGTCTGGAAAATAATCAGATTTTGTTTTCTCCAACATCACTTGTCCGTGAAAATTCTGTCATCTGATCATAAATTATGGATTAGACTGAAACTCACTTTCTGTAAATCAAATCTGCAGGTTTATCTAAGTTCTAGAACAAGAGAGAAATTCACCAGAGAGATCAGTGAAGAAGAAAAGGAAATTATTGATAATGTTTTCATTAATTATTAAATGGTCAGAAGCTTCAGTTCTCTAATCAAAGTTAAAGACTTTTTGTTGGCCTTCATGTTCTGGATGTCTGAGAAAGTCAAAAAGAACAACTCAGCTTTGAGATTTGAGAGAAAACTTTATAAAGAGTAAAGGAGGACAAAATACCTACATTTTGATATATAAGGTGTGTACAAAGTTAGGCAGTGGTGGAAAAACAGTAAGAACTGGAATGTTCATTTATATCAAAAGTTATCTTTCATACTCAAATGTGAACATTTAGTAAAATTTTACCTGGTACACTCCTTTACTGCTATGCATCTCTGAGACACTGACAGGGCTGCATGATTATTAATTAGTATTTATTATTATTTGGAAATGTTTTAACTAGTATACGTTCCACAGTACCTGTATTCTCCCTATAAGTTAATAATGAAAGTCATGAACAATGCTTTGCTACCCCTTTAAATGTATTTTAATACAAGTGAAAAAAACAAATAACAGTGGTGACATGAGTAAATTTTATAATTAAATACATTCAGTCACAGAGTCGTTGACAACCTGAGGTAACGTCCAGGGAAACATAAAGTGTCTTTGATAAGTTGAAGAGAAAAATAGTCGAATGATAATTGCTTCATTACCAAATTTCAATTATTGTTACTTTGTTTTCATTATGATGTAGTCAGATATGGTTCTGGTTGGATTTACTGCTCAGCCTACAATCCAACCCTCATGTTAATGAGGTGTGGATCATGACCGAAAGAACTAGATCCCAGATACAAGCGGCCGAAATTATCTTCTTTTGTAGGGTGTCTGGGCTCAGTCTTAGAGATAGGGTGAGGAGCTCAGACTGGAGCCGCTACTCCTCCACATCGAAAGGAGTCAGTTGAGGTGTTTCATCTGATTAGGATTCCTCCTGGACGCCTGCTTTTAGAGGTGTTCCAGACACATCCCGCTGGTAGGAAGCTCCGGGGAAGACCCAGGACTTACTGGAGGGATTATGTATCCTCTTTGGCCTTGAAACACCTCACGGTCCACCAGGAAAAGCTGGAAAGTGTCACTGGGGAGAGGGATGTCTGGGTTTTTCTCCAGGACTTGTTGCCTCTGCAACCCGACTACAGATAAGCAGGAGGAGATGGATATTAGTCAAACTCATCAAAGACACCTTATCTTACCCCGAATTACCTACCTCAGAAAACCCTACCTTTTAAAGGCAGCATGATGGCTCAGTGGTTGGCACCGATGCCTCACAGCAACAAGGTCCTGGGTTTGATCCCCGGTTTGGAGCTGGGGTCTTTCTGTGCGGAGTTTGCATGTTCTCCTTGTGCTTGCATGGGTTTTCTCTGGGTACTCCGGTTTACCTCACCCCAAATCTTTTATGCAAGTTCACTCACTGTGGTTGCCTTCAGGCCCAGGCCTCCCTTGAAAAAGACATCGGCAATCTCAATGGAATCTACCTAGTTAAATAATCATAAATAAATCTTCAAATTTTGAATATTTTTAAAAATGCGTCATTTTATGATATAACCCCCACACACACACACACACACACACACACACACACACACACTTAAAAAGTGTAGTATTGTAAGGTACAACAATTAAATTTTAATATAAGAAAATTTCCAAAATTTAATACTGAGTAATACGGTAAACAGTGTTGTGGTTCAAAAAACATTTAGTCATTTGAATGTTTCTGAAGTTACTTCAACACAGAACTAACTGGCTTTAATCATGTTGTGGAAATGTTTAAATAAGTGTTAGGGGTCTTGTATTTTTTGTTCTGGTCTGGGTGTTCATGCTTGTGACTTCCCAATCACAGGTTCACCCTCACTAACCTCTGTTCCACCACTTCGCCTTTAATAGTTTTCATAGCAGAATATGAATATATTCAGAATATACTCAGTCAGTATCTGGTGGGGCTGTGGTAGCTCGATGTTCTTGTAATCTTGAGGCTGCAGGATTGAACCCAGTTTGTGTCAGGAAGAGCATCCGGTGTAAAACAATAACTAAATCTTTTATGCAAGTTCACTCACTGTGGTGATCCCAGCAGAAACGTGCAAACATAACAAAAAATTAAGATTTCAAAATCAAAACTGTCTAAAAGTTTGATTTATTGCACAGCCTTACAAGGTGCTTTCCTACACCCTCATCATGCTCCGTACACCTGCCCTGGCACAAATCTCGTGGGTTGCATCATCAGGATGCAGCTAAAGCACTAAAAGATCCTGTGACTGTAGCATAATGCTTCTGCTGCTCATAACACATTTGCGCTTGGTTGTTTCCATGACCTTGTCTCATTTACACCTGCTGTCTAGGCAAAATGTCAGCAGAGTCAGATGTGCCTCAAGCTTCAACATCATGAATACCATACCAACACACAGGTCACTGACACACTGTCACTATGATATTAAACTGCAGCAACTTAACTAGAGAATATGTGTGATGGGGAACATAGGTACCAGGGAAAATAGATAGTAGACAACAAAAGTATTGGGAAACATAATTACCAGAGAACATAAGTACTGGGAAACATAGGCATTGGAGAATATAAGTACTTGAGAACATACGTACTGGGTAACATAGGTATTTCGGGAACATATGTAATGTGGAAGTTAATTACTGGAGAAGATAGGTATTGGAAACATAGGTAATGGGGAACATAATTACTGGAGAACGTATTGGGGAACACAAGCACTGGGGAACATAGTTATTGGGGAACATAGGTACTGGAGAACATAGGAACTGGAGAACATAGGTAATGGGGAACATAAGTACTGGAGAACATAGACATTAGGGAACATAAGTATTTTAGAATATAGTTATTAGGGAACACAGATGCTGGGGAACATGGGTATTGGGGAATATAGGTACAGAGCAACATAGGTATTGGGAAACCTAGATATGGACCCAGCTCACGCATAGTTGTGATCCCACTGAGTTCCTAATACGTCTCTGAAGAACTCTCCAAAATCCTGCAAAAACATCTGCATTGTGTCTGATTTTATTTTTTTTACTTTAGAATGGTTGTCATCCAGTGTGAAGGTGGTCAAGCTGTGGTTCTTTGCAAGATTAGGCGTTTCAATCCCTTTAACCCAGACTGGATCAAATATTTTTCAATTTATGTAACTTTGTGAGCTTATTTGAAACTATTATTCAATCACAGAGGCTGCAGAAACATTTTTTGTCCTGTATTACAAAAGCAACGATCAAATTAACAATTGTTCACTTGTACAGAAAAAAATCAATACCTTTGTTGCACAGTTGCTTTGGGTAAAACCCCGTTTAAAGTGTTCCTCTGTCCTTTCTCACAGACCGTGAACCCAGCAGCAGCAGCCACAATGTCTCTTCAGGAACCTTTTACAGCTGCGTCAGTCAGATCACCATCGGTAAGTTTGACAAAGGCTGAGCTATTCCTCTTCATAAATAAAATATTCAGAATGCTGCTGTTGCTATGTGGACAAGATTATTTTTTCTTCTATTAATATTTTAAGTCCTGTATGATGATGCTATGCATTTCAATTCTGCTAGCTCTTGGTTCCATCTTTAAATATGTCCCACAAAAGTTTTAGGAATGCAGTTGAGCATTACTTGACCACCTGTAAACAGAAAAGCTGCCCAAAGAAAGCAAGTTAACCTTTATTTGAACAGATATTAAGATTCAAGTTTTGATCCAGAACCTGTTCTTCTTATTTGCGTGTTCATTTCAGCCACAATAGACATGAATTAAACAATGACAGAAATTCATTCCAGGTCTCACATCATGTCACATCAAACTCAAGGCTCACAGGCCAAATGTGGCCTGTGGGCGACTTTCGTCTGGACCCCCCGATTATTAGTTTTATGTTAGCTTAACTGAATATAAAACAGATTTATATATCATTTGTTAACTTTAAATTTATGCAATACAACAAAATAAACAAATTTTAAAAGTAAAAGATAACTTGTCCGGCCCCTGAGCTGTTGGCAGGAAATACCACAGTTATTGTTTATTAGCGGTGCTCAGCCGTAGCAATGAGACCAGGATTGTGACATTTTGCATTTTACAATTGGTCCTTTGAGACCAATCACACACACATCATCATTAGTAATGACACGGGCAGGTAAGTATTTAAGTACATAATAATTGGTTATTAAGTACAACTCTGATTCCGGTTACATTGGGATTTTGTGTAAAAAGCAAATAAAAACAGGAAGCAATGGTTTTCAAATCTAATATTTTATTAACAATGGAACACAGTAAACATATCAAATGTTTAAACTCAGAAATTGTACAATTTTCTTTTTAAATAAATCAAGTAGTTTTAAATGTTATGGCACCAACCCAGCTCAAAAAGGTCAGAACAAATTAATGTTTTGCACTGTGAAGAATCCTCTTTTCTTTTAAAAACAGTCTGTAAACATTTTATTACAGAGGAGACCAGTTGTTGGAGTTTTTCTTGAGAAATTTCCCTCTTCTAGCTGTTCAACAGTTCTGGGTTTTCTTTTCTGGTTGGGAGCATGTGTTGCTGTAAAACCTGTATATACTTTTCTGCATTGATGGTGCCTTTCTGGTTTTGTAAGCTGCCCATGTCATGGACACATTCACCAGCATTCCATCTGAGAGACATGCTTTTTAACTTTGTGCTGATAAAAGGCTAAATGATCCTTTTTCTCTTTAGAACAGAGGATCTGTTTTCCATTTGTCTCAGTGCATTTTAAAGCCTTGGTCCAGAAAATATGGCGGCATTTCTGGAGCTTTAACCAGCATTTGTGGATGACAGTGAACTGTACAGACAATCTTCTTAAAATCTGTTGATGGTAATATGAGCAGCATATATCGGGATATTCAAAAATTGTATTCTCTTTTTTTCTGTCTGTGCTAAAAAAGAAAAAGAAAAGAAAATGAAGCAAATGAAGTGCTGAGGGAGAGATTTGGACCTCACTTTGGTTTCCAAATAGAACAATCTATTGTCTGGCTCTCATACACTGAAAGGATCTGCCTAATATTTAAAAAGCCATGGCCTTTGTTTTAAAGAAAAGAACAAGTCAGCATCGCTGTAGGTTCCTAAAAGTTCTAATCGATGCAACTCTTCCACTCTCCTTTATTGTCGTAGAAATTTACTGCAGCTGTGTAGCTGATAGGCAGTCTTCAAGGGTTCAGTGAAGGGTGAAATGAAAAGCATTCTAATAATCCAAGCTGAAATAATGGCAGAACTTTACAGGACTTCAAAACACAATACAAAAACCAAGAATTTCAATAAGCTTATTTTTTCCATTTTTACTGCAACTGAGAGAAACTACACAATATTCCTAAACACGCCCCAAATACAGACAACCACAACAGTCATGGTTCTTTTGTATAATTTATATTTAAAATAAAGATGATGGCTATGAGTTCTTCAGCTAAGTCAAACCTTCTTATCTCATCAATAGCAAAAATTTTACCAGGTGATCTCTGGGTAAAATGAGCAAAGATGTAGAATTTAGATATAAGTTAAAAAAATTATATTTTAGAAATTATTTTGGAATTGGAAAAAACAGTTCTATTCAAAGCTTTGCATTCATGCAAGTGCAATTAATGAACTCACTTAACAGAAAAACGGATTCAGCTCCGTCTTTAACACAACAAACTGGGGTAATGCCCAAATAATGGATGAGGTCTTGATTCCATCAGTCCATCTTGCCCTCACTTTCTTTCAGCCTGAAACAGAGACTCAGACCCAGAGGGAGAGTTTTCCACCTATTTTTAATACAGAATCACAGCCTCAGACCTAAAAGAGCGGACTCTCATCCCAGCTGCTTCAAACTCCGAAGCAAACTGCTCCAGTACACGTTCAAGTTCTGGCTTGAAGATGCAAATAGATCTGCACCATCTGCAAAAAGACACTGAGACTCTGAGGTTCCCAAACTAGGCAGTCCTCTCTAAAACAATGCCGTGAGATCTTGTCCATGAACACCACAAACAGAATAAAAAACAAAGCCGTGGATAAGTTCACCCTAGGGTTGGGTGATATTGGCAAAAAATTACGATTAATTGTGGTATTTAGCTGATAATGAATAATATGACGATTAATCCCCTGGAGTCCCTATCCTAGTCACATAGCCAACTTAAATCACTCTAGTGGGAAAGACTTGCTCTCCATACAAATTTGTTCAAAATTGTGTCAAAAGTACAGACTTCAGGCTATACATCAATTTTTAAATTGTGTTGATAAACCAAATAAAACTGGAGTTCTGATAAAGAAGTTCAGAATTAAAAAAAAAAGTTTGTCATATTTGAAGCAGAGAGGAGCATTGAGCGGACTGATCGGGGAAATCTCCAGTCAGTCTGCCTGATGGCATTAATCATATTAATTGTCAGATGCCAAAAAATAATTGATTCAAGTTTTTCTGACGAATAATTGCACAGGATACAGTTTTGCCCAACCCTAGTCCAACCCACATTGAGAACAAGCTTGGTTTTGTGCTGAGAATGTGGAAACAGCTTTTGCTTTGGTTGTATAGAAACTGGATAGCCTTACAGATGGGGTATGTTCCCCAGTTTTCTATGTTCTCTGTTAACTATAGCCTCCTCTCCATTGTCAAGTCTTGCACAAACTGCTCCATGTCGGTTCAGTTCTAATCAAATGTAGGTGTGTCTCCATGGCAGTGTGTCCCCCTGTGGGTGTATATTCAGTGGGTGATTGGCTGTTGCTGTTTTATCATCTGGAAGGAAATTTTAGATCCAGTCTTGTATTCACACTTTGTGACCATATAGTTTAAACAGAGGAACAGAGTCAGCATGTCTTATCAATATGAGACCTTTGTGTCTGTATAAACAAAGTTGGTTACATTTTCATGTCTGATGTAAAAGGTACCGCCTCCAGGGATGTGACCAGAAAATCAGATGTACACGTTAACACAAGAGGTTGATTCAGCATTAATTATTATGCAGTCTTCTCTTAGATCAGCCAGGGACAGACACCGGCTGCTAGAGACGGTTGTTTGTTTTTGTTTTGATAAGGCCAAGGCCTTCTACTCTCAGAGATCAACTATTTTATTCAGACTTCCAATTTATTGATCACAATTCTATGACAAGCCGTTATCAAACTTTTTTTTTAAATTGTTGCAACACTGTTTAAAAGTGTGTCTCTCACCGTGGGTGTCCAATTTGTCTGAAACCTCTTGGTATACCTCCTCCTTTTTGACTGCTCCGTCCAGATCAAGCTGTATGTGCTGGCCTTCTAAATATACTGTAGATCAAAAGGTTTGGGCCTTTTTCCCAGAGGAATTTGCAAGTTCTGCCTTGACTCAGTCAATCCAGGGAACATTTGTTATGTAAAACATAGGTACTAGGGAACATATGTACCAGTGAACTAAATCCTTTTTGCATTGCAAAGACTTACCTGGCTTCAAACCTTGGTTCATCACGTTTTGCATTATCCCTTATGCTGTGTTCATACTGAACTAGATTTCAGCGTCAAAATTGCGGCCAACACTTGAAGTTGAGGTCAGACGCACTTTGAGGTCAGACGCGAGTCAAAATTGCTCTTGAGGTGCCTGACGCACGTCAAGCGTGACAAGAGCCTTTTTTACCTCCTCTGCTGGTCTCTGCTTAATGTCAGATGAAATAAAGAAAGTGGCTTTGCTTTATTTACTGAGCTAAAGAGAACAGAGCGCTCCCCAGTTTATTAATTCATAATTAATTCACCAGATAATTCAGAGATGTTCTGGCTAACTTTGGTGAGTTTCTCCACCCAGGAGCTGCGAGCTGACGAGGCTCACTTTCAGAACTATTTAAGTCCGGAGCTCGGTTTGATGAGCAGCTGACCCGCATCGGTGACGATACCTCCTGCTGGACACCGACTACAGGCACTTGATTTCAGCTTAAGAGCTCCTATCCGTCTGTCACAGGTTAGTGGACATCATTCAGGAAACTGTCCTGTCCAAAAATCTGTCACTACGTCACACAGTGGAGTCTTTCTGATTGGTTGACGCTCCGCATCGAGCTTCAAAAGTTCAGATTGTTGAACTCCAGCATTCAATGTGTTTGACGCACTTGACGCGCCTCATATGGCTGAAATCGCGCTGCTCTAATCGCGCTAGACGTGCTGCAGCGCTTCCCGACGCTGCTTGACGCGCGTCCACCATAGGGTTAACAAAAATAGTTCTGAAAGCGAGCCTCGTCAGCTCGCAGCTCCTGTGGTGAAACTCACTGAGCAGACCACCTCTGAATTATCTGGTGAAATAATTGTGAAATAATCTACCTGGTGAGCGCGACTTTGTTTATTTCATCCGCTTTTAAACAGAGACTGTCTGTCTACATTCACATTGAGTGCGTCTGTTCCCACTGGACACCAGCATCAGGAGGAGTGCGTTTTGAGATTTTTGGAGGTGTGCAACGAGTTTGGTGTAAACATAGCTTTATGGTCCAGTTCCACCCAGATTTCTTGAACCCTGAGATCTATAGTTCCATCGGGCTGCTAAACCCAATTTGACATGAGCTACTGCTGCTTTTTGATTGGTTCCAGTGGCAGCTGGTGGATTTTTCTCCAGGGGGGGCTACAAGTCCAAATTAGACATATCTCAAAAAGCAATCAAACATGTACTAAGTTGTATCACACCAGTGTATTTATTAAACAAACGATAATATGATATATATAAATAATATATATATCATATATATATATATACATATATATATATATATATATAACAGGTGCGCATTCAGATAGTTAAGATAACAACAAATCCAGTTTGTTTTTGCTTGAACTGGTTGCTTGAGCAGTTCAATCACAAGTTTGGATTCAACTTGTGTTTTTGTCGGCTGCCATAACAGTTGAAGAAAACTGAGAAACGGTTTGGAAACATTTTGCCTGGAACAAGAAGTAGTAAAGGCTTCAAGCTCAGCGCCCTACAAACAAACTGCATTTTATGCCAACGGAGGGTCGTAAACTTGTGAGGATTGGTGGTGTTCCTGCCCTAATTGTGTTTTGGCTCTGATTGGACCTTGGCTCCTTCTCCCACCTGCTGGTGATCTTACTGACGAACCAGGAGGGTTTTTAAGGGACATCAGCAGTCAGCTCCATACTGATGCATCAAACCTGTTTTGGTAGTGCTAAGCCTCTCTTTAGAAAGAACTATTTGTCAAAGAACCTTTACTAACCTGTGTATCCTGTCCAAGGTGATATTCCTGAGTCTGATGTCCACGTCGCCGAGTCCATTTCCCTACAAATTGCCAGAGGAAATAATCAAGTCAAATAATAAAGGTCAAAGTGAGTGAAACCAAGTACCTCAAGTTATCTCCAGAACACTCACCAAAACCACCAGCCGCTCTGACTGAAGAAACTACTCACCTGTTGTGGATCCTGTGCTCGTCTCCGATACCTGTCAGGAAAAGAACACAATTAAATCATCAATTACTAAGAACGAACTGTCAAATATTCAAGAACACACCATCTCGTTTCCCTTCTCCTCCAGGTCCCAATTCCTGTACATATATGTAAATAAATCACTTACCTTTTATTCTGTTTCTGAGTCTGGTGTCTGGTTTTCGCTCATAGTTGAACACTCCACCTTGTCAAAACTAACCTGGCTGGCAGCTTTAAATCTGAAAAACTCACAAAAGAGAGTTTGTTTGCTTTTTTCATTTTATTGACAAAAATCCCACGAATATTCACTCCGATCCAGAGCTCAATCTGGGCTGGCTACGGAACGCGGCTCTTCTGAACCACTGCGGATCAGCCAGCTTCCAGCAATATCAACTAAAACCCTGAATCTGTGCCTGGTGAGTTAAATTGTAAATGTTGTGTGTCCCCTTAAACTATTTAATCATGCAGGTCTTTGCTTTTACTAATGAAAGCCTACGGTGAATGGCGTTAGCATCAACGCTAGCTACTGTTAGCCTGGTTGTTTGTTAGCATGTTATTTGCAGATAAGTCTTAAATTTAAAGAAATGGTATGCCTATGGTTAGTAGCTGCATGTTGGCAAAACTATATAAATGTCTTAATTTAACCGTCTCAGTTCTGAGTAAGCTTAGAATAATAAACAATCCTCTCCTGAAATACATGCTAAAATCATGGCAGGATTAAAAGATGAGGAGCTTTGCACTCAGGGGCTATAAAAGTCCCTGGTTTGTTTTAATAAAATATATGCTAAGGAAGTTACTAGAGGCAGATTATTTATCTTTATCATTTATTTAAAATGACTGCAGATATGAAATCCTCCATTTTATCTCTAAAGGCTACAAGCGAACAAGCACACAGCTAATTTTATGTTTGGAATAAGGGTGAAGAAAATGCATAATCACAATACTTTAATAAAATATTACAATTCTGAGGGGCTTAGGAACATTTTACTTCCAAAAC
>JARVJO010000180.1:14940946-14958447 GCA_031762555.1 Cynodonichthys magdalenae | reverse complement strand
AGAATGCAGGAAACAGCATCTACTTCCATCAAAATTTCCTGGGGGAGACCCCCCAGACCCCCCATCAGTGTGCCCTTCACATATATTACAATGCTTCTGATGGCTTTGATGCGTTGCAGCAAATATATTGTAGCACTTATGTAAAAGAACTCAAGTCTGTGTCCTAGTGCTGTACTGTGTGTGTTATGTGTTTTCAAATACTACATGTGATTGAATGCAAGAAGATGATAAAAAAAAAAATGCTCGGAAAAATGTGTCCCCCTCACTTCTGAGATGGTGATTACACCCTTGAATATATCAAATGTTTAAGAAATAGGATAATTTCAAAGAAGAAAAATAAGGTAATTTTAAACTTGATGCATCCAAAAAGTTAAGACAGGACCATATTTCCCACTGCGAAGCATTATCATTTCTTAGAACATCAGTCTGTAAACTTCCAAGAGGAAACAGCTGCTGTAGGGTTCAGACGGGGATGTTTCTTTTTCTTTTTGTCGTCTTTGCAGGATGGTTGGTTTCATGATGCATCAAATGTTTTCATTTGTCATGATAGATATATGTAGTTGGCAATGTCTTGCTGAAATATGCAAGATCTTCCTTAAAAAGAATGTTGTCTAGATGGGAGCAGATGTTTTAAAACCTGTAAATATTCTTTCTACATTGATGATGCTTTTCCAAATGTATAAGCTAGCCATGCCATAGGAACTAAAGCACCCCCATACCAGCAGAGAGGCAGACTTTTAAGCTGTGCTCTGATAACAGGCCAGATGGTCCCTCTGCTCTTTAGTACAGAGGAAAATAGTTTTAAATGATTTTGTGGAAATGTTCTTGCGTATATGAGGTGATGTTATTATTTGTTATTATTGTTTTTAATTCAGTGCCTCCTGAGGACTTAAAGATCACTGGAATACAATTTGAGCTCTCAGCCTCGTTCTCTGTGCAATGAGATTTCACCAGATTTTATGAACTGTAGATGATAGGATATTGAGTTTCCCAATTGTCTATTTGGGAACATTATTTTAAATTAATCTATTTGTAGATGATAATAAAAAAAATCTTCTACAGTCTTTTGTTGCCTTATTCTCAACATTTTTGGGATGTGTTGCTGCCAAAGAATTATAAACTATCTTATTTATTTCAAAAATGTTTCAAAACATGGATTTCTAACATTTAAGATGGATTTTGTTCTGTTTGAATTTCCATTTTACACGCTGACTGAACTTTTTTGGCATTGGTCTTGTAAATGTTCTTGGAAACATTAATAACAAAAAAATTATAAAACAAACTGCATAAGAAGATTGTTAAAAAGTGCAAAAAAGTTTTAGAAAACTAAATATAGAACAAAGTGGAAAAATGCGAAATTTTGAATTAATTTTGACATTGGAAAAAATTACACAATAAAAACAAAGACAAAAACATTATCAAATAAATATTTAAACAATAATCAAGATTAAATTTTATTGGCATAAGTGGTAAAGTACAGTAAGAAACACAAATCGAGAAAAAATATAATAATAATAATAATGATGTCTTTGTTTTGATGGGGTGGAGTCTTGGTTTAAACAAGATCCTGCCTCTGGCAGCAGATAGGGAAGCTGAGCTGGGTTAACATTCCTGTAGAGATCTTGTAAAACTCAGAGAAAAGGCTGTGAAAGAGAAACTGAAGGTTGGAGGTGAGCGGAGCTGGATCAGCAGTCTGCATATACTGTATCTTCATGAGGCAGAGAGGGCAGCTCATCAAATAGAAAATAAAAAGGATATCTTCCACATATTTTTTAATAAGTTATGTTTTGTTTCATATCTGTTTACTGTTCATGTTGCATAAAGTGCTGATTATAAAATAATAATGTTTACAGTTTTGACATCTTTTCGACCTCAAGGTTCAGTCATGCAGTGTTGGCCACAGTTACCACTAGAGGGCGCAGTTACTTTAAGAATAATCTTGACACTATTTTGAGCAGCATTAACCTAATCAACTGTCTTTGTTTTTATTGTTGGGCTTCAACAGGGTTTGACTTCGGGAGTCAAGTGGCCATTGGGTTCCCCCACTGGACCAGTCCTTTCCAGTCAAGCGGCCAAGATCTCCCCAGTCCAGATTGTGTCCACTCAGAGGCCTCAGCTGTCCCGGCTGTCAGCGAGCACCCTGAACCTGTTTCCTGCCCCGCATCGCTCTCCATCACTCCCCTGCCCACCTGCAGCGCCAGTCAGGAGACCCTGTGTGACAGCAGCACACGTAGGTCAAATGTTTGAACTGGAAAACTTTTATAAACTATAGAAGATTGTCTGGTGACTAAGTTACAGCAAGCTGCTGTAAACAAACTCTGCTAAAGTCTAGGATACTGTGGTATTGTAATTGTTTTATACTTCTACATAATGTAATGTGAATGTCCCATATATAATACCTATATAATACATTATGAAAGGCCAATTAGTAAAAATGATCTATCTAAAGAACCCACAGATTGCATTAAATCTTCACTTTAAAGCAGTCTTCTAGAGCAGCATGTAGGCAAAAACAGGCATTAAAATAAGAAACAACTAGCTAACATTGAGCTAAAAGCTAAAAGTTGTAAAACTTACTGTAAAAGATAAAAGTAGCAAAATGCTACCAAAAAAAACTAGTAGAATGTGAGCTAAAAATTAAATGTAACAAAACATAAGCTAAAAATAGAAAAAAAGATAGTAAAAAGCTATCTAAAAGTAGAAAAATGCTAACTAAGTATAGCAAAGTGCTAGCTGAAAGTGTGCTACAGATTTACAAAAAATTGCAAAATACTAGCTACTATCTTAACGCTAAAAATAGCAAAACACTGTCTGAAAATAGCAAAATGCTAACTAAAGGTTGAAAGTAACAAAAACTCTAGCTAAAAACTTCAATATGATTTCAAAGCTAAATGTAGCAAAAACCTAATTTAATAACAAAAAAAAGTTATTTAAAGTTAAAACACAAAAATTAGCTGATAAAGCAACTAAAAGTACTAAAAGTTAGTTAAAAGGTAGCAAAAGGCTAGCTAAAAGCTAAATGTGTGAAAATGAACTAAAACAGTAAAACAGCTGCAAGAACAAAGTAACAAAAGGTTGGCTAAAAGCTGTCTGGAACTTATAAAAGCAGAATGGTAGCTAAAAGTATTAGAAAAGTATCAAAAATAGAGCTGAAAACTAAAAAGAGTATAAAAAACTAAAATGAAGCAAGCATGTTGAAGCAGATTTTTAAAATCAGGTATTGGAAGGAAATTAATTGATCTCAAAGTATTTCTACTGTTTAAAACAACAACAAAATCACAATTAGGTTCTTCAAATATTTGAAAGTTAGTCTTTTACTGTTTTGTTGTTGTTAAGAAAATATGCAAAATATTAATTTATTTCACTGGAGAAATCTTAAACATTAATTCCTAACAAACATTTGGACTTCAGTTTTAACTGATTCCCCAAACTTTTGTTTGCTAAAGAAAAACCATCGGCTTCACTGTTTGCACACACAGAATATCTGATTATTCTCACACACATTGCTTGTTTTTATGAGTTTGGATACAGTAGCCTTGAAAACCTGTAACCTGATCCTTTGACACCAAGTTGCAAAAAGTGTGTGTGTGTGTGTGTGTGTGCGCGCCCTTGAGTCTCCATTAGAGGTACCTGCTGACTCTGTATTCAGTGCCAAACTGTCATTGCACCGAGCTGCAACACCACTGACACGGCTAGCCCTTTTTTCTGATTGGCCGCTGTCAGAGCACCTTGATCTGTGATTGGCTGTCAGCGCAGCCCGGTTAGAGAAGCTGATGAGTGGCACCCGCCCCCCTTGCTCTCTCTCCCTCTCTTTCCCTTACACTGTAAACATCCTACTCATGTCTGTGCACATCTCCTTTTTTCTTTTCTTAAAGGATCTTTCTTTCACATATTTGTCAAGTGTGTGTGTGTGTGTGCGTGCGTGTGTTTGTGATGCAGGATCAAAGGATGCAGGGATGTTTGGAGTAAAAAGTGGGGATGCTGGTTTCCCTCGTGGGACGTCGTGCTTGTTTGTTTTCCTGAGCGAGGTCAATTGCACGCTCATTTCTGTGTGTGTGTTTGCATGTGTGTGAGGAGTAATCAGGCTGTTTTGGCATTTGCTTCGGCTTAGCTGGTCTTCTGCTTTGAGGGGGGAAAGCTGTCTCTGTGCCTCTGCCCACCTTTTGTACGGTGAGTGTCGTCAAGTTGTCTTGAAGCGAAGACAGCTTGTTCTTCAGAGGAAATGAGTTTTTTTTTTTTTTACATTTTGCTGCAGTGCTCTTCCATGTGTTGCTGTGTCCTGCTCCTTTTCCGCTGCCTCATCTCTCTGACCATATGACCTTCACACGCTCTCCCAGCTGTGCTCCGTTGTGACGATAACTCTTCTTCGCACACTTCCTCATCCTCTTTCTCTACAACACAGCTGCGGGTTGTGCCGTTTGCGTAGAGACCGTATCGGTGCTGCGCAGGCACCAGCGGTGGGTCACCACATGTTAAAACTTCTGTCATTCTGTAGGGGAGAACATGCACCCAAGGGCAATGATAGGTGCATCCAGACCCTTACAAGTGTCCGACATGCTTTTCCCTTAGCAACGCATCAACCCCCTTACATCGCCTCCTATTCTTTTCTTCTCCCCCTCAGTATGTGCTGTCACAGCTTCACATGCAGTCTGAATGTGGGCTTAGTTTGGTATTCAAGTGGGACTACAGCATACTGCATATAGATTATTATGGCCTTGACCCAAGGACAGCAGGAGGGTTAAAGCCTTGAAGTAATGCGGATCACCTGCCACTCTTCATGAGTTTATTATTTTTTTTCAAGAGATGGGACAAACCTTTAAATAACATTATGTGCCACATTGCAGGATCTGTTATTTCTCAGAGAATGAGTTAAATCTCAGCCACTACCACGTCACGTTTTAGCTCAATATCTGTTAAACTGATTGAGTTATAGCCACATTTGTGTTGAGTATTGTCAGTTAGCTGCATCAGCTATCTATAATCAAGGTGACTCCAGAAGATGATCAGTTGTAGCTGTACATCCAGTGATTACTTTCTGACAGTTTCATTACAATCCATCCAGTGGTTCATGTGCTATTTCGCTAACAGACAAACAGACTTGATGCTGACTTCTCAAGCCAAAGTTTTAAATAAACATGTCATGCACTGTGAATCATTAGAGCATGGATTGTGAATTAATTGTAGGTATTACGACACCAAATTTGATCTAAATATCTGTATGGTTTACCGAATTAAAATCACCTTTGCGTTTTCAAAGTTCAGTTGGCTGTGGCGGCCATCTTGAATTGGGTTGATTTCAAATGTTAATCGGTTGTAGATTTACATTTTATGATTATGTTCTACGATTTTCATCCAAATCTGTCCAGTGGTTTCTAAGATATTTTGCTAACGGACATGCAACGTTCACTTCAATAGTTAGAGACAAAGTTTTCAAAGCTGATCTTGTGAAATCAGATAGAGGCAAAAATAATAATACTCCTTGTTTTAGAAATCTTGTTAAATGTGGAGCTGCAACATTGTCCTCTGCAGCTCTTTTTCATCACTTCCTGCTAAAGGTAAAAATGTTTTGCTTTATCCGTTCTGTAATAACCACAGGAGCCACACAGATTTAAAAACAATTCTTAGAAAGTGATTTGCATATATAACATACTTTTTGGAGTCAGCTCAAAACAATATAACCACCACAGCCGAGCAATCTTAGCAAAGAAATGCTTGCAATTCCATTAAATTTACACATTTTGACCTAACATTTGGTGTGATAGCAGCTGAGACTAATCACCAACTAAAACTCTAAGATCTAACTGATTATATGAAGAGCTCTGAAAACCATTCATAAGATCCTGCATTATAAAATGCACCTTTTGTTATTTATAGGAAACCACAGTCACTTAACACCCACACAGTCATGTCCCTTGGTGTTAAAAAAACGCACATTAAAATGAACAAAATTGAACATTATATTATTATTTAGTTATTTCATACCGTGCTAATTTACAATGACTGTGTCCAAATTCAGGGGCTGGGTCCTTCAAAGGACCCGGCCTGCCCGGTCTAGAAGGGTCGGGTCCTTGGTCGACCGCGAAGACTGGAAAAAAATGGCTGTGTTTGGATGTTTTAGCTTACAGCTTTATTCTCCTGTCACCTAGCAACCGTGACGACATTAAACAGATGCAAAAATAGATCGAAATTAGCAAAATCTCAACATCTTAGTTTTATAAATATCAAAAGACAACAAAATTAGTTTAAAGGCAATATTTGTAGAACTAAGGGACCTGCCGTAGGTGCACGTTTACCAGCTCGTTTGATTTCTGACAAGAATAATATTAAAAAACATGACAAAACAATTAACAACACAACTGCTTGTTACTTTAAATTTTTATACCACCAGATTTTTATTTAAAACTGTACTCTTTTATCTGGCTTCGTCCACCATTACTAGAAGAAAAAACATCACCTGATGGGATATGGTGGGCCGAGAAGGATCCATCGGACCCGTCCTTCAAATCAGGTAAAAAATAAGAATTTGTTGGCTGCATTGGGGGAGTCTTCAAACTTGCACAGCCTTCGGTGCAGAGCTGATACGTAAGCAGCCGACAAATTCAGCCTTCAGAGGCCCAGCCCCTGAATTTGGACACAGCGAATTTTGTCATTTCAGAGCACTGTACTAAAACATGTACATAAATTATAAAATGCCAATCAGTAAAATGTATCTAAGGAAGCCAGCAAATTGCGTTGAAACTTTAAGGCTGGTTTATACTTCAAATTATACTTAGAAATTGTACGTCTTGCTCATGCTGTTGAGTAGCCAAACATTGCGTGTCTAATTTATGTTATCCACTGGTGACAGCCATCGGGTGCATTGCCTCCAGTCAGAACGCTGTCCTGCAGACCTTGTGGCTCACAGCGTGTGATTGGTCCTTCTGTTTGTCATTTTGCTGAAAATTTTCTGTTCCTAGAATTTACTAAATTTATCAGGTTATGAATTTAAGTTAGCAATCAATGTGCAATGGATGTTCACGTCTTCTTTCTATCTTCACAGTTAAGAAAAAAAAGGAGTTTTTCCTTCAACTCCTCATCCAACCCAACAGTAGCCATGTTTCCATCCAGTAGTAATGGAAATTTCGATTGTCATCTAGTGTTTAAATAAATTTTGCCAAACTGAGGAAGTTTTTTCAAATTTTGCCATTTCCAACAACTTTTTTCAATGTGACGCTTCAAAATGCCCATAAAAAACAATGGAAACATGGCTACTGATAAGTCGTTGAGTTAAAAAAAACTATCCTGCTTTCACTGTTGTTTTTATGCTTAGCTATGCTCTGTGCTACATTGGGAGAGCAGTAGAAGGGCAGACGGAGAAATTATGATAATTTATCCCGTGTCTCTAGCCTGTATATGCTAGATCAGCATGTTGGCGACAGTGGAAAGGAAAAACTCCCTTTTAGCGGGTAGAAACGCAGCAGATTTAAGGGCCTGCATACTGGATCCGAACACAAACTGTCAACTCCTGGTCCTGTGATTCAAGGGACACATGGCACAGTACTCCTGGGAAACCCCAGCTGTTCACAATTTGGAGTCTCCACTCCAGTTTCAAGCTTTTTGGCAGATTAATTCCTCCGTGCACAATATCTGTTTATCTCCATCCATGAATCTTTATTAGTGTCTACAAGAGTCATGTAGATGGATGTACTTTCTGATGGCCTTGAACAACTGCTCCTCAAAACTATCCATGTTGTTTGGACACACAGCAGTCCGAACAATTGAAGCAAATTACACGATTGCTTTCTGACCGCTTTTCCATTTAAACAAACATTCCCTTAAACTTCATTAGAACAATGTAGCTGTAATTTGATTTAATACAAATTTTTATTGGTTTATTTAGTTTAAAAAACTGCTGATTGAGTTATTAAGTATTGAGTAATAAGTTCAAGAAAAGACTGGGTTTTTAAAATAACCACTTGGAAAAGGAACATTTGCATTCGTCTTACTGCTGCTGAATGTATACATTATATAGCATCACCTTTAAACAAAGAAACTGAGTATAATTTCCAGAAGATAATTTATTTGCTTCAATAAGAGAAATTAACCTCAAACACCAGATAAATCTGTTAAACAGACCAATACTAATACTAATGATAAGAACAATAGCATGAAGATGAACAGCTTTCACCACATATGTTAAAGTTATGCTCAGAGGTCATAAAGTCGTTTTTTTATTAATAAATATGGATATATAAATTTCAACTATGGATTTGTTTTTTCCTGGTAAAATTATATATTTTTTAATTTTAGTGCTGTAGCATCAGTACAGAAAGAGAGAGGGGTGAAGGCAGTAACCAAATGGAAACTTAGATCTGAGGAAGTCTTTGTGTTTGCTGTTCGCCGTGGCTTGTGTTACAGCCACACCACGGGGCTGTTAAACTTTGATGGACATATTGTTTGACTCGTCACAGTCTTTGCACAGCAGTCTGATGTAGGTTAATATGGGGTGTCTCAGTCCCCTGGGAGACTATATATTTATAGTAAGCAATTTTCCCTTTGACTAATGAGAACAGCTGTCGAAAACCAGGTCAGTAAAAGACGTTAATCTGAAATCAAAACAGTCGAAACACATAAAAATACAGTATTTAAAACATACTAAAAATATTTATGTAACCGGAACAAACTCTTCTTATTTGTGTTCCTCAGTTTCTGCTCCTCAGCTCATGCCCCGCCCACTCTCACCTGTTCTCTGTTGTTTTCACACGGTCCCTGTTCATATATACGCTCAGCCTCTACCTCACCTACAGTCAAGCAATGTTTGACTTTCATGCCATGCCTGCTTCATCTTGCTGCTAAGACTCTTTGATTTGTTTTCTTTTTCGCTCCTCATGTTTGTCTGCATTCCTGGGTCCAACCTTCCCAACCCGTGACAAAACCAGCAATAATCATTACATCAAAGTAAACAATTGAAAACTTGAATGACATTTCCTGCTTATGTAGAACTTGCAAAATATAAGAAATGTGATACCTACTGGCAGACGTTTAGTGTTACACATACCCAAACTTAAGTGGTTCTTTGCACATTGAATTTTTTCATTTTATTTATTATTTTATTTACAAAATACAGAGTATTTTGGGTAGAAAAATATTAATGAAAGTATATGTTGGAAAAATGCACGTAGCTCGCTCCTGTGAATTTTGAACAAAGATGATGTTTTATCTGCAGGGTTTCCCTCAGAAAACGTGCTAATCCTGGCAGTAACGTTTAGAATGTGGGGGGAGGGGTAGCGGAGTGCTAATGCTAATGCTAATCTCATCTCTGCTCCTCTGTTAGAAGTAACTTTCGGGGAGTATTTGATAGGGCATGTGGAAAGGACACTTGTTTTCATAAAAATTTGTTCAGTGGTTGGTTCATGAGATATTTTGCTAACAGACAAGTAATAATAAAAATATTTGTTGTGATACAAAAGAAGTAATTGAAATGTATGTAACTGTTATTTTCCCTCTGACAGCTACAGATGTTTAAATAGCTAGACTTCAGTGTGGAGAATAATTTACTTTGCTTCTGAGATTAGACAGTAGTCGATAGTCGATGAACATTTTTCACTCTCACCGAGTTTATTGTCTTTCTATTAGCTGCACCAGTGTTCCAACAACTGATTAAAAGCTGCCCGCCCAACTCTGTCTCTGTTAACTACAGCTCAGCAGAAAAATTCCGCTGAGTCGCCTTTGCTGTCACACATGAAAATTCAGAGCGCAGACCTCAAAGTCAGCCAATCTACTGATTAAGTCTTCCTGCTCTCCAGAGGGCCCACGACAGAAAATACAGACTTGTTCAGCTTGAGTTCATTGAAGGTGTTTGGATGAGCTTTGAATATTTTCTCAAAGACAAACAGACCCAGTTCACTTTGTAGACAGGTTCAAGGGTTTTTCAGTGTTGACCCTCATCAACTTATATAATGTTGTGATGGTGTAGGGGAAACCGGGGGGTACCAGAAGAAAACCCACACAAGCACGAGGAGAACATGCAAACTCCACACAGAAAGACCCCAGTTCTGAACCGGATGGGGGTCAAACCCAGGCCCTTCTTGCTGTGAGGCAACAGTGCTAACCGCTGATCTATCATGCTGACTATTTTCATATTTCAGCAGGCTTCTTCTAAATGCATTCAAAGGGAAAAACAGAATTATTAAGGATGGCAGCACACCTATTACCAATCACTCATTATTATTATTCTGTTTTTGTCACCATTTTTTATTTGCATTGTTACATTTTTCAATTATTTCTCTCATTTTTGGTGGTGCAGGTTTTCCATCCATTATGGTCATTTCCTAAGGCTGGTTTGTGATTTTTCTCAGCTTCCCTCTGATACTTTCCGCTCCCCACAGTGAGAAGTCAGGCCCACGAATCAGTAAAAACCAGACAAAATCAACACGAGTGAGGAAAAGAGGCATATCTTTCACAAAAAGAGAAAATCTGAGAAGCAAAATGGAGGTTTTAATCCAAACTGGATGCACTAGTGTGTGTTCTGTCTTCTTGTGACATGTTTAAAATCTGATGACTTGAGCAGTCATTAAAATCTATAAGCAAAGAAAAAAAATTGTCTAAAAACTCAAACACTGACAGTCTGTCCACCAACGCACCTGAATAACATTAACAATCCGGGGAGTATAAGTTCTTGATTTAAATAAAGCTCTGCTGGTCACTGGTCTGCACGTTGTTTGGTCAGGAAAATTAATTTCTGTTACTGCAAGCAAAACATTTTTTTTTTACAGATTTGGGTCCAGATCAGACCTAATTTGGGTCTGGACACAAATCAAGGACCTTCTATGTCCGGGACAATTAAGTAAGCGAAGAAATGTTTTTAGCAGGAAGTGCAACTTTTTTTCAGAAGTTATTTTCTTGCAATCTGCCAGTTGACCACTAGATGTCACCCAGTGTTTCATCCTAAGTCGATAAAAAGCAAAATATTTAATAGGATTGACATCTGCATGCAAAAACAACTTTGAATGATGTTTTTGTGTTTTGTAGATGTGAGTTTATCTCTACATGGATCTGAGCCACAGCAGCAGAGCCCTCGCCGACACAGAGTGCTGCTTCAGCCCTCAACATCTGGCTACAAGGCAGCGGAACGACCGCTCACAGTTCTGCACACTGAGAGGGAAGACGTCATGGAGGAGTCCTCAGCTGAGGCTCTGGACTCCAGCATCCAAGACCAAGAACCTCCCCTGGGTGAGCCATACCACCAACAGGGCCTGAAACTTCTCTAAACCTTGGTTTGATTACTGCGAAAGTTGGAAACAAAAGAAGTCTAACTTGTGATTGATTAGATAGTTCTGAAAGATCAGAGCAGTGCTACAGTTCATCTGTAGCAACCAGAATAGCCATACTAGCTTACCCCTTATTCAAAACAAAAACTAACTTTTGCAATAAAACCGTTCAAACTTAAACAAATACAAGTATAAGCTGTTGTATCTCTTTGATGGCAAGTCAGCCCAAAGCCCGTATAACTGAGCCTAAGATCCAGTGGATCAACTCTGGGAGGAGGTTTATACCCAAGATGATTGAACTCATGTTCAGTTGATTAAAGGACATGACCAGATGATGGAGGACCTCAGCATGATGGAGTCAGTCTACACACATGCATATAATGTATGTGGTTGAGTTTTGTTGAATCACCATCAGGGTTCCCTGAATCACTACCAGAAGAGATCTAAAGTACAACTCTATTGGTCCCCACACCACGGTGCCAGGGGACACTCTGGTGTCTCTCCACAACACTGATAGCACTGGTCATTTCCGTTTGGTTCCATCATACGTGAAGACGAGGGTCAGAAAAGAGATCTATTGTTAAATATAATACAAAGCCTCTTATTGTCAGTCCATTCCCCAATGGTTTAAACTACATTCAGAACTGAGCTGTCTTCTTTGGTCTTAATGGTGGCCTTCATTGTTATTGATACACAGTGTGAGATGACAGTAAAGGGTTTTAAAACAGGTCTACTAGATAGCACACAAGGTCAAGGGATTTTGTAATGCCTGGTGAATAATGGGATGATCATCCCTTGGTGTGGTTCATCTTAGGTGACTGGAACCTTCCTAACATGTTTATGTGCCAACAAGTACCCCTCCATTATATTTTACCTGCTTCTT
The DNA here is from genome assembly GCA_031762555.1 of Cynodonichthys magdalenae. Classification (NCBI taxonomy): domain Eukaryota; kingdom Metazoa; phylum Chordata; class Actinopteri; order Cyprinodontiformes; family Rivulidae; genus Cynodonichthys; species Cynodonichthys magdalenae. Next base: position 14,946,315 of record JARVJO010000180.1, on the reverse strand, counting down.
CCTTTCAGAGTCACGGGGTTCACAGGTGCCCATATCCAGCAGTCACTGTGCGAGGGGCGGGGTACATGTTGAACAAGCCCATCACATACCCATTGGTTCAAAAGATGGGACCACTCTGACTTTTGTACAACCTACATTTATCTATTAACATTTATTAAACTGGGCAAATTCCCATGAGACCACAGATCTTTTTTTTAATGGAGTCCTGAGCCTGAAGGCAACCTAAACACACATGTTTTAGACGGTCGAAGAAAACTAGAGTCCCTGGAGAAAACCCACACAAACACAAAGATAATATGCAAATTCCACACAGAAAGACCCCAAACCATGAACAGGGTTTGAACCCTGGATCTTCTTAATGTGAGACAACAGTACTAAGCCATCGATTATATGACCACTTAAGGTCATGCAAACTCACATCATGACCCTTTTAAAACTTTAAATTCTCTATCCAGCAAATTTCACTCAGTGTTTTTACTGACTCATGGTCATTCTGGCCACACCTTGTGTGTCCCATCAGTGTATGAGTGTGTGTGGCACTGATTAGTCTCCATAGTTGAATGTATATGTTAGCTTTGTAGGAGATCTTGTAGAGTGCCGTGTGAATGGGTAAATGAGGACACAGATTGTAGTGTAAAGCGCTTTGAGTATCCTGGCTGGATAGAAAGGCGCTATATAAGTACAGTCCATTTACCATTTACCATTTAAAATCCAGTCATTTACACACCTATCCCCGTTGAACTGCATGTGGACCAAATTATGTCCAAAACATATCAAATGCCAACCTCACTGTGAAGATGTACTATCTTCCAAATTACTTTTGCAGTTGTTTAAACAATAACTCAGGAGCTGAAGGTCAATTAAATATAAACTTCTGCTTGTCTGGTAGAAAAAAATCAATACAACACTGAGGTACAGCTAGCCTGGCCCTTGCCTTTCTATGCATTTCTACTCAATTCTAGTTTCCCTTCACTGCTCCATCTGGGATTTCTCCCATAGACAAGGATTTCTTCTGTAGAATTTTTATCTGGGTGAATCAGCAAACAGAAGGAGTTTTGAACGATAACGTAAACTTTCTGCGCAGTGTCTGCTAGTAGTTTAGCAATGGCAGTGGAGGAAGTGAATGAAGCCAGTTTGTGTTGATAAGGCTTCCAAATTAAATTCAATTTGTCCGACAAAGCCTGCAGCATCATTTACAACCGTCTCGTTCAGCTCCGCATTTCTCTCCTCTCAGTAGGTTTGTTTACAGCGCACGGAGTTTCCGGTTAGCTACTTAGCTTAGCCTCCTTCAAAGAGCAGCTCGCGCAGGCGCACACATGCGTGGAGGCCAACCAATCCAATCGTTTTAAACTTCAACAGAGGCCACGCCTCCAGCAAGCAATTGCTTCTCAATAGCCGAGAGTCCAGACCCTCTGTTTGAAGCAAAGTGAAGGACAAGGGGCTGGTTTTTACCAGGCTACGGTACAGCAGGTGTCCACACTGTACTTGAACTGGACTTTTACAAAATGGACAAAGCTACAACCCTGAAATAGTTTAATATTCCATGATTGCTATATTTACAAAGAATGTTTGATTTATTATTCATCATTCTCAGCTGTGAAAGATATCAAGGTGCTGCTGGAGAAGGAAAGGTCAGAGGGCATCAGCAGTTCATCCAGAGACGATGATTCCACCTTACTGAACCCTGGAACCCACAGCAGTATCCTTGATGAAAACACCAAGTCTGAGTCAGGAGTCCCAGAGGTCAGTGTCTTAAATTATCAGTTGCTCTTTTCAAACTACATAAACAGTGTTTTTAGTCATAGTAGTTTGAGAGGAATAACTCTTATATTAATTAACCTGACACGTGAGATAGCTCTTTGTTACTTTTCTTTTCTTACTCTTTGTCCACAGGGGAAGAGTAAATCCACTGCTCTTTGTTTCTGCGATGGAAAGAGTCGCATAGACTATATCCTGGTTTACAAGAAGTCCAGCTCCCTGTCAGAGAAGAGGGAAGTATTTGAGCGGAACGTTCGTGCCGAGGGCTTACACATGGAAAAGGAGGTAAAGGTCTTTTATATTTATATACAGTATATATATTAAATTTCAATACTAAAGCTTTTTTATCACTCCACACAGGGTGGGTCATCAGACTTCTTATTGGAAACTGGCACATGTTTTTTTTGGAAAAAGCATTAGAAGTATTTGAAGATTTGAAGCCTCTGTCACTCTGAAAAAACCTGTAAAATCTTGAAAATATTTGTGTCTGGTAGTCAGGATGGGTCCAAACACCTCCAGATTTACTTAAACTACGTATTTGTGACACCTTGTTATTATAGCAGTAGCTAATTCTCTGTCATGTGTGAGAACAGTGTAATTCCACAACGGTGTGTTTTGTTATTGTGTGAATGCATTTGAGCATCACACTGATATGATCTATTTTTCTTCCATATGTTTTTAGCATCTAACTTGTTCCACAATATTTGTGCTATTTTAACAATTCATATATCAAAATGTTCAGCTCACTTCTGTCATGGTGCGATGACTTTTAGTACTGCAGGAAGTTGTACTTTCAGCTATTTAGCTTTCTCTGCTTTTTTTCTAATTGAAAATGAATATCTTCAATATCCTTAAAACCTTTCAAAATATTTGTAAATCTTTAACTTCTGTTTTTATAATCCTCTTTCTGTTTCAACTTCTCTTTTTTTCTAATTTTACCTTTTTCTGCTTTCTTGGATATCTTTCTGTTCCTTTCAACTACTCTTCTGTTAATTAAAATATTTTTAGGCTTCTGTCATCTTCTTTCTGCTAATTTAAGCTTTTGTATGCTTCTTTTAGCTGATTGCTGCTTATTTCAGCTGTTTTTGCATTTTTAGGTACTTTGCAGCTATTTTTAGCTAAGTTGAGCCTTTTTCATCTAAATACACCTTTTTCTGAAAATTTCAGCTGGTTACTGCTAAATTCAGCAAACATGCTCTTTCTGAGTCTTTGTGCTAATTTCAGCTCTTTCAGCTACATCTTTAACTATTTTTCTGCAAATTTTGGCTGCTTTAGCTATTTTACAACAAATTACAACTTTTCTTTACTCTTTTTCTTGTTTTTCTGTCAATGTGAGATTTTTTACCCTCCATTCACTGTCTGTCGGCTAATTTTGTTTCTGCTACTTATCATGGAGACTTTTGAAGCTGATACGAGACATTAACCCACCTACCTGAGTGCAACTAATGCATTAGTTACCCCTGTTTGGTCATTTTATAACATTATTTGTGTTAAGGTGTTTTGATGTTTTGAGCTAATTAAACAGAATTAAATTTGCCTAAAATGGATTATTACCAAATATTCATGGCTCAGAGCTTTTGTGCTGGTTCTGACATCTGAAAAGCTGTCCACTCCCAGAAAAAAAGTGGTGATAATTCTGTCTGCTGCTGCGTCTAGTTTAATTTAGGTGTCACTTGAAATAAAAAAAAGTGTGGATCTGCTCTGAAGGGAATTACCTTGAGTACTCTCTTGGATACTGTAGAGTCGAAATGATTATTTAAAACATGCGGGGAAGACAACAGAAGAAGGTTTTTCTTCCAACCTTCAGCCCACTTGTGGAGTCATTTAGTTATTTTGAGGTCTGTTCTCAGTTTGCTTTTAATTTGTATATTTTTAAACAAACTCCCACTGTGTAAGAGAACAGTGATGTGAGAAGAAGAGCATATTCAAGAAAACATGTTGATAATAAAGCTTGCAGGATAGTACTCTGTACTTCTTGTTACTTGCTAAAATGTGTTTGTTTTATGTGTTTTTTTGCTTCTGTACAGGCGTGTTTAACAAACAGTGATGTGATCTTCCTCAAGCTTCACGCACCATGGGATGTTCTCTGTCGCTATGCAGAGCTCATGAACATTCGCATGCCTTTCAGGTGAGAATTAAGATTTTAAAATGTTAAAAAGAGAGCAAAGCTGATGTAGAAAACCCAAAAGGTTTCTAGACAGTGTCTTCTGAAATATCTCCCTACACACACCTAAGGGGTGTGTGTAGTAATAAGGTAATATGGTGTCATTAACTAGATTTTAATGTTTCTGTATAGTGTGTCTGTGGTCTTTCTCAAAATAATTATCTTATTGTTTGTTCTTGCAAATACACACTTATAAAATTACTGTGGAGCCACATTTATTTTCTAAGTACTGTTTCATACTGGATGACAACCTTCTATGAAGTAAAAGATTCATTCAGGTCTTTGCAGGGCCTCATGCCTGGGGTACGACCCCATTATGCCCATCACATAACACTCACACCAAACAACTACAATGACAAATTCACACTCTCAACATGCCAGGATTAACAACACCATGCTCAGTTATCTACCTAACTATCAGAAGCATTTATTGTCATTGTACATAGGCACATCATACATACATGCAACAAAATTACTTTCTGAGAGAAACAAACAAACAAACAAGGAAGGATGGGGTGCCTGGGCTGCAGCCATAAAAGGCGCTGCCCTTTTTGCAATAGAAAAAAGAAAAGCGCATGTGTGAACATCTGTAGAACAAAACTTTGAAACCAGTCACCATCTGCTTGGCCTCTGGTTGCTTCCAGACACTAGTTTACAGATGTTAGTAGGAGGGGGGATTGGAGGGGCACAGCATCAGTTGACATAAACATCCAGGAGAGTCTGAGATATCCAGTCTTTTAGGCCACAGGTGCCAATTCAGATAATTACAACTTGTTTTGGGAACAGGCTGATACTGTAGATCTGCTTGTCTGCCTTAACTACCTATCCATCAACCAACCTATCTAACCAACTATCGACCTACCTACCTACCTACCAACTCACCTACCTAGCTACATAGCCACCAATCTGCCCACCCAACCAACCCCCTACCTAACCACCTACCTGCCTACCCACTTGCCTTCCTTTCTACACACCTATCTAACTACCAATCCACCTACCCACCTAACTACTTTCCCACCAGCCTTCTTAATTACCTACCCACTTACCTAATTACATACCCATCTACCTATCAACAATCCACCTACCTAAATACCCACCAAATCACCTACCTGACTACCAACCAACCCATATCTAACTACCTTCCTGACTACCTACCTACCATTAACCCATCTACTTACCTGTCAGTTGATTGTGGGTAGATGTGGTTGGACATGTAAAATATCTACTTAATGAGTACTAAGAGCACAGCAGCATAATGATCACCTTTACACTAAAGAAGGTTTTCCGAATTTGTTGTAATTCAGCTGTTTTCTAATTGGTTGTGTAGGTCAGTTTCAAATAATTTTTCAACTTTCGACCATTAAAAGTGAAATTCAATTCAATTCAATTCAATTCAAAAAATTTATTCATTTCATTAAAAAACATAACTATCTACAATAGAAAACAA
>JARVJO010000180.1:14857619-14878900 GCA_031762555.1 Cynodonichthys magdalenae | reverse complement strand
TTAATGGAATGGAAGGAATTTTAATCTAATAAACCATTATTCGACAATTAATCGTAAGTCGATTAATTGTTTGCATCACTATTTGGTTGAAAACAGTTTTAGGGACGTTGAGCTAAAGGCTAATCAGACTCTGGCTTATTCCTAAGCAGCAATTCGGAATGTCATCACAATCAAACAAATACTATTTTCAAAACTTTAAAAATGCATATGACCTTTTTTGAGTTTATTCTAGAGTTTTGTATTCGTTGACTATACATTATATATATTGAAGTGTAAAAGTTATAAAATAATGCTTGAACTGTTGGGGAAATTGCACCTTTCTTTGGACAAAAAAAACAAATCAGATTCTACTTTAAATAAGTTCTGTAAACATCTTTTAGCTGGTGGGTTAAGATCCAAAGGGTTTTGCAGCCAGGTGAGTTGAAATACCATAACAGGTTGGAACGCCTGTCAACGCAGCGTGGACTAGTCTGAGATCTCTGCTCTTCATTGGCTGTGACAAGTCTTGAATGACAAATGTGGGTCAGGACCTGCTGTGCGGCTGGGATCCCAAGCCCTTCTGGTGCTGGCTGATGAAACTCGGAGGGTGAATGAGCTCATGAAGCGAGCCTGGGGTCGAGTCACTTTCAAAGCTGTAGATATTACTGGCAGAAACACGCACTGAGGCGTGCTGCTTGGAGCTTTTGGCAGTTTCCCAAACTGCTGTCAACAGAATCTGTGGAAATCCAATAAAAGTAATCCCCTGTATAATGGACGAAGCTGCTTATCTTGTATTGCTGTGTAAAATAGTTTTGCATTTTGGTTCACTGAAGATGAAATCAGAAGGGGCTACATTTTGGTTGCGTTTAAGCTTTTTTGCAAAAAAATTTAATTTTTCCTCAGCAGGAATGCTGGTCAAAGGCCATCGCTTACAAGGTTCAGTGTCTTGTGGAAGAACCTGTATACATGGAAGGGCGTTTGCTGACACAGTTCTTTGAGCTCTTTGTGCCATAAAATGCTTTTCTGCATGTTTCATGACTGCAAATAGCTGCAGAATTACTCTATTTACTTAATTTGGGGGTAATAGGAATACGGAAAGCCAAATAATCTATGAAAAGCAAAATATGGGACAGTTTTTTTTGCTGTTAATAAGTGAAGCATTCAAAGTTGTTTTTCTTATTTTCTTCTTATATATGTATTTTAAATCATTATTGCATTGTGTAGCACAAATGTAATCCGTTTCAAAAACAAAAAATAAACATCAAGACATAAAATGAATTAAATGCTTAAGACTTTGAAGAATGTAAAATGTGCCTCTTATCTATTCTAAAATTAGTTACTAAAAGTCCTGTCACACTAATGTTTTAGACTGCTTATGCTGAATTTATGCGTAACTTCTTGAAAGCGTATTGTAATTATCAAGCAGCTGTCAAATATGAATGTGTTGAAATTTTTGTGTTTGTACAACATTTTTGTCTATCATCGGCGTTTGATAACTTATGCCATCGTATACCTGCGTGCTGGTAGCTTATTCAATACTTGTACCTAACTTATTCAACTTACACCAGCTTGTTGGTCTGTGCTTGTAAATTATAGACTATTGCTTATGTGATTTTGGTCAAGTCATACCAAGACGTTTCATGGTATGAAAAGGAGCCATCTGCCATGGGGGTATTGCGTTTACAGTCTGTAATTTAAAGGGTTTTATTACCATTTTACTATAACCATTTTTTAAAATAGGGTTTCGAAATTGGTTAAGATTGGGGCTAGGCTTAGTGGGTAAAGAAATAGCAAAACAGATATGCAGTGGGAAGTATATGGGTACAAAATGGTAACATTACGATATAAGTTGTTAATGCCTGTGAACAAGGTGGTCATACAAAGTGTCAAACATACAAAGTGCCTTGGAGCCCAATCATATCCTTTAGCAAAACTGTATTTCTGTGTAATGGTTTTGTAGAGAATATTGCAGCGAAGATACATTAACATAAGCAATGAACTCAATGTCATGTAGAAACACTGGTCTTATCTAACTATTGACCTTTAAAGCTGCATTGAGCAAGCAATACAGCACTGGAATCTAAATGTTAAACTAACAGGATGTTTTTATACTAGTGAAAGACAGCACAAACTAGCAAACACCATAAAATCCCAATAAATGGGAGCCGCATTCTGTGGTAAGACTACAGGGCAAGACAAAACCATATTGATTCATTATTTGCTCCACAGATTAACAAATTGTTTAGCCACACTTCTTTTATCTCTCTTTCCCACTGACACTGTGTGGTTGTCACTCATGACGTGACACTGACACAACAAAAAGAAGGCGGCTCATGCTGGGCTGAGCCGACCTTAACCGGTGTGGCTGGTTTACTCATGGAGTTGAAGAAGCACCAGTCAAAAGTTTGGACACATTTTCTCGTTCAGTTTTTTGTGTGTGAACAGGTGTAACAGCTCCAGCTGTCAGCGTCTTCCCAGATATTCTCATAACGTGAAGAGAATTACATTTCTTTACTACAGCAATGCGTAACATCATCTGATGTAATTACACTTTGTGTAGCCTGGTTGATTCGCTCCAACCCAGTTGATGGAAACACGTCTGGTGCACTTTTCTGTTTTTTGCGACATTTTAAAAGTTTGCTCACAATTCCCTGGTAAAATTGGATGGAAACACAACTAGTTTCAGTTTTTTTTTAAAGTGGTATTGGCCTAAATCGGAATCGGCAGGTCGGACTTTTTAAAGATCGGTGATCTTCCAAAAAACTGCAATCAGTGCACCCCTATCCAAGTTGGAATATCGATGTAAATGATTGATTCAGCTACATCGAGGCAAAAAAAACATTGTTTGCCAATCTAGCACAATCATTTACTAAATGATTGGTATATGATATTATTATTATATAATATCAATCACAGACTTGTGAATTTAGCTGATTCAAAACTGTATCATGACAGACTTTCGAGAAACGTATCGTCATCCAGACAAATCGATATAATATGGTATCGTGATAAATCTGGTGACTTAGACCCCTACTTTGAAGAATTTAAGACTTGGTTTAACACTATTAAGTTTACTACATGCCTCTGTGTTTCTTTGTAGTCTAAATGATTTCAATATGAATTTACAATGTAATAAAACAAAACATAAAAACACTGAATAAAAAGTTATGTCCAAACTTTTGATTGATTGTGTAAGAAAAACGTTAAGATATGGAGATGGAAACTGTTGCTGTTTGTAGGGCTTATACTAGGGGTCTTTTTTCAGTCTGAGACCCCTGATAGACGGAGCAAAGACCCCTCATAAATAAAAAAGCGTGTATAAGCTACTTCACTGTCTGCTCTGATGTGCTCTCCTTTGAACATGTACGGCTCAAAGTCAGCTGATTAGTTCTCTGCCATGGTTCCTAACTCTTGAATGTTTGTAGCACTCTTTCAAACTCCAGTCTAACTTTTAAAACAGACCCACAACACACATCGCTATTTGAAGTGGCATCTACAGTCGCATGGCCGAGCTGACCACTGGTCCAAAAACTCCTCACACGATATGGTCTAATCTGTATAAATCTTTATGCCTGATAATGGCTGAGCATCCATAAAGCACACGTTAGTTTTCATTTATTATTTTCTTCTATGCATTCTGTTATTAAATTAACAATTAACCTTTTTAATAAATGCTAGGAAACAAGTCTAACTTTGTGGTGACAAATGTGTTTTGCGTGTTTTCAAGAACAGTGCATTCCTAGTACGGATAAAATCAATCAACTGAAAATAATGATCTAGACCCTAAAAGTGAATGGGTTTATTAGGCTGCTCTTGACTGAACTCGTTCAGTTTCCTGCTAGACTGTAACAACAATTACATATTGTTACAAAAGCTGATGCTGGCGTCATCAGTAGAACACGCGAGCGGGCCGATCAATACTGATCGATAAGATGAACTCAGCAGTCTGTAAGTTCACAGCAGGTTACGACACATTGGAGTCATGAACAAAAGGCCAATATGGTGTTTACTTTAGTCTATCTGGCCTTTAATGTTACATGAGACTGAAGTTTCTTATGTCTACAATCACTGAAGGCCTCTTATTTGTCAAAAAGCTTAAATACGGTTTATAAAGTCTGTTAGCTACAAGTTTCAATAAGAAATGGCTGTTATTTTATTAACTCTGTTCTCTGCTGCATTTAAATGTTTCAGTTGTTGTGAAGACTGAACACTTTTTAAAAAATCTTGCCAGCAGATGTGCTAACTCTGCTAGCCGAAGTAAACGTATCATGCTTTGAAATCTTTATTTTTCAGTTCGTTGGGGTCTCAGATCAATTCATTTTGAGGCTGTTTCTTTGAGTCCAGATGAGGTGCTTCACACCCCGCCCCCTCCAGCTTCCAGACCGGTCTGTTCTAGTTTGATAGAGGGGTTTACGACTATGTAGCGGCCCAGAAACTTTTTATTTACAAATTGATTAAAAGATGTCAACAACAGAAGATTTGTCCATCCAGTCTTCTGTGTTGGAGCCAGAGTCTGACCCACAGCCAGAGAAGAATAAGACAATACTGTGATGTAATAGTTCAGAAAATAGAGGAAACTGAACGGGTTGAAAATTGTGACCCAAACAGAATAAAAATGCATTATCTACACAGGATCAGGAGAGACTAAATTACAGCACACAACAATTAAAGTACACAACAAAATGCATTTAACAGCTATGGTGTAATTGGCATATGTCCCCTTTAATTTGTATTTATGTTACCACACGTTTGGGTAGGAAAAGTGTAGCTCACCTGCAGCTGTAGTTTCAACTTTCTGATCCTTTTCCAAATTAACCTCCTAAGACCTGGCAGCTCATATGTGGTCAAATATGCATTGCAATGCAAGAGTTCAGGTCTTATGAGGTTAAAATGTGGCAGAATATGGGCATGTCAACACTGCCTGGGAAAAGCACTGTAATGTTTGGCCAACAACTTGGACCGTTACTGGTGAAAAAAGAACCCATCTGTATATAAAATAGAATGTGACTCAGTAAATTTTTAACAACTACTAAAATACTCACAAATCACTGTTTGTTGATAGTAGAAGGATGGTTAAAACTATAAAGATCCCAAGTTAATTTTTTATTTAGACCAAATATTTATTTGGCACTGAAAGACAAAAACACATTTTCTAAAATACCACAAAGGTTTTGTTCTGCCTCAAAGGTATTACCTTTTAACTTTATTACAGATAGTTTGTATTTCTCTGTCACACATCTGTTAACTTGTTTGAACATTGTCAAAAGACTGATGGATTCCTTTCAACCATTATACCAGTCAGGAGGAAGGATACACCTACTTTCTGTGTTTGAACTATACCATGTATTTAATGTATTCACTTTTCCTTTAAGTTAATACAAAACTGCATTTATTTCACTAATAATGATTTTAAAACATGAATAATCCCAACAAAAAGAATAGAAAAATTGCTTTTGTTGATGGTGCAAGTTTTTTTGTTTTTTTTTTTTGACTAAAACAAGTAAACGTGTTCAATCAGTTTCTGCAACACTGACTACATGTCATGTTTGTTGCGTCATATCAGATTGACTAGACATCATATGTTTGTTTGGTCATACCGTGGTGTCCTACATGCAAACATTGCTCTGGATCTGTGAAACTTTAGTCATATTAAATTATTCATTAGATGATATGTACCAGTTGAGAAAACATGTTTTTGTCCTTATATGTGATGTGACATTCATAGAATTTGTCTTTTGTTTTGTATTTGCCAACATACTTGATGTCATCCCAGCCAATCATTTACAAGCAGATTGTTTTTGACTCCGGGTCATGTCGATTAGGCCTAATTTAGAGGTCCTCAGATTTCAGCTGTTATCAACAAACACTCCGATCAATCAGACAGCTTAGGTTCATCCAGACTCTTTTGAGATAATTTGGTGAAGAATGGAGGTTATTAACCCCTTCATCTCTGACAGGAACCTACCTCACATGGCTTCTTGTTTACAGGTTGATGTCACCACACTTTTACAAAACAGCCAAATGATCTCAGCTACATCCGAGATTTTCTTTTTCTTTTTAGATAAGTGCGTTTTTTCCCAACTTTCTGGAAGCAGTAGTTTGTCAAACAAGCTACCTACACAAAAATATGGGAAAATATTAATATTTTAAGATTTAACAGCCCTTTTGGAGCCTTCTTTAGGAAAACCATTTGAGATCGATTAATCAGCCGACAGATTTTAATCCGTCAATATTTGTCACTTTTAAAAATCGGGGAAATGACCATGTCTTGACATAAATAGGCAATTACAAAATAGGAAAGAAAATATGTTGCAAGAGCTGCTGCAACCACTTCACTGTAACCCACAATTCAGCCTGACACATAAACAAGATTGCTCTTCTGTTCATTATTTAGAAGTACTTCTAAGGGCTGTAAAATATATTTATATTAAACAGTTTATTAAATACTGACCAAAAATTATGACCTATGTTTATTGAACATCGACTGCCCTGATTTCTAAAAATTGGTATCGGTCACAGAAATACTCACATCGGTAATGTCTGAGTAAGATTACAAAGTTTGTATGAAATACGGCAAAATAATTGTTTTCATGCCCAGGTCTTCTGTGTTTGTCTGTCTCTTTCCTGTCCCCCAAACCCAGCCTGTCCTGAGCCTGGTTCTGCTGGAGGTTTCTTCCTGTTAAAAGGGAGTTTTTCCTCTCCACGGTCACCAAAGTGCTGCTCAGGATGGGCGACAATGATGAAGTGATTCAACACAATCTGCTGGCTTCTTTAGATTTATTGTTTTTTTTGTGATTTGGCACTTTAAAAATAAACTGAGTTGAATTGGAAAGTTTGAGAAAAATGTGTTGGAAAAAGTACACCGTGTTCTGGACAGACCAGTACAATATGTTCTAGTCCGGTTTATGCTTTAGTATATTATTAATTTCACAAATATGTATTACATTAGCAAGATTTGTTTGGATCTTGTATATTAATGTCTGGGGTTAAACAATCCACCAAAACACTTGATTTGAATTTATTTTATACTGAGGATGTTGGGTTTCAGGTTCACACTGCTTTTTTTTTTTTATTCAAAAAGTACTTTTGTTGTTAATACACTCTGAAAAGAGGAAAGCTAAATAAAGGAACAAACCCTAACAAACTGAGCAAAATCTGGTGTTTGCGTTGTTGGCCAATGAGACACACTTATTTCAGTCTCTGTCATGAAGATATTGCCTCTCTTACTGACAAATGGTAAATGGACTGTACTTATATAGCACCTTTCTATCCAACGAGGATACTCAAAGCGCTTCACACTACAATCTGTGTCCTCCTTCACCCGTTCACACAGCACTCTATTATTTCTCTACAAAGCTAACATATACAATCATCTATGGAGACTAATCAGTGCCAATCATATTCATACACTAATGGGACACACATCAGATGGTGTGAGAAGGTGTCCCTACGCTGTCCATAGGCATCACACTCCCTCCAGCCACCACAGATACGGAAAAATAGTCCTCCCTTTTGGAGTTTGGCAAAGTTGTATTGTGTGCAATTAATCATCAAAAAAACTGTCCGCAATTAATATTTGCCAGTAACGCTAACCCTACAAACTTGTTTAATCACCTGAAATACTGACATAAACTGGAGTACGAGGAAAGCAAGAAAATGTGGACCAAAATGTGGCCATAACGTCGGCTACATTCAAGTGCAATTGTCATCTATTAACAGTCATATTAATTGGTATCGGCTAAATGCCACAATTAATCTGGATGAATTTTTGCTGTCAATATCCCCCAATCCTCCTCCTCCCTTTCACAAGCCTTTATAAGTTTTGCTGGTATAGTTGTAAAGAAAACTGTTTTTTTCTAACGGCCTCGGCAAAATAAGAGCAGCGTAGGCCTCAGAGTTCTGACCAATCACACAACACTTGGTGCCTACAGCCCTGTGAAAAAATATAAAGTTCTACCAGGAGGTGTTGTGAGAGCAAAATAACAACATTTTTGTCATGTAAACAATTCAGCAAGAACAAAGTTCTGATGTAGAATAAATCCAGTGGAAACACTGTGTGAACCATTATGTAGCTTTTAGACTAATTTATTCAGACCTTCTCTCCCTCCTTTATAGTTTATTTTAATCATAACATTTTAGCACAAACGCAAGACCAAATTGGGATTATTTTGTCACACTTGGAAGCTTATTTTGCAATCATACATTTAAAGCTCCTGACAAGTATACAGATGTTTGTCATTAAAAACTCAGTAGGACACCTATTAGATAATATTATACACATTATAAATCACAAAGATTAAAGCAAGTCTTTACTTGTCTTGAAGTCTTTTATTCATGTTTCAAGGTAATAAATCAATCTTCTGACATTCTGTGCCAGTATTGGGATTGAGGTAGTATTCTACAGTGAATTTCAGTGACCTGAAAGGAAAAAAAGTCTTTGTTAAGTATAAAGTATATTAAACATGGTCCCTAATTGGTTCTCCTATGCTTTACAGCAGCGGTTCCAAAAGCTGGGGTCGGATCCCCTTTGTGGCTTTCTAGACATCAGTTTAAATGCAAATAAATTGTTTTTGGAATATTTTCACAAAAATTATTGCAAAATGAATACAGTACAATAAATAAAAAAATGCAGTATCATAGTTATTGGGTTTGCTTGTTACCATGCCCGTGTTTAACAAAGTTATTATCAAAGTTTGCAAACCAGTAATATATGTGTTCACAAGTTTCTGCAACTGTTTTATTGTGGGTCGAAAGTTAAAAAGTTTAAAAAAAACACTGTTCTACGGCGTAAAACTCCCAACCCTCCAAGCTAAGTTAAGCTAAGCTAGTTCCTTTGATGTGACGCTTGCTCCACAGAAAGCTTTTAGTCATGACAGACGCATGCTTCTTTCGCAGAACTGTTTACACAGTTTACAAAGTGCAGCACATGGTTGTGGAGCACATGGTTGTGGAGCACAGGGTTGTGTAACATGCATAACATTTGTAAATATAGCGTATATGTGTGGTATACGTGACATTTCAAAGTTGCTGCATTTGTTCAATAGAATTTATAAATACAGTTCCACAGTTCTGTTCTAAATCTTGTTATTCGTGATCACACAACAAAAACTAGAGCAACACATCTGTAAAAGGTGACGTCTTTTTCCTACAGCTACGTATCTTGGTACGTCAGGAATATTTATGAGACCAGGCTTAGTTGGCGAACATCCAGCTTAGCCCGTCTTAAGACGAGGAAAGTTTTGAACATTTTCTATTCGCAACAAAACTCTGCGACACTTTGCCCCCATGTGCTTTCTGTGCTTGGTGTAGCAATTGAACAGCATCACAAAGTTAACAGAGATAAAACCTCTTATTGACGGGAACATAACCTTGGGCACAGTGACATCCCACCAGCCCTGCCTCCTGATTGGTTGGCTGGTGGCACAGCCCACGTCCCCACTGACAGTCATTTTGGCAGCTCCGAGTTTGCGTAGATGCGTGTGTGTGTGTGTGTGTGTGTGCTTCTGATCAATCAATGCCGTCTTACCTCCCATCAGTCCAGATGTGTTTGGCTCAATTAGCCCCTGAATAAGACTGATAATGCTGGACATGTGGGAGGTCACGTGAGCTTGTCTAGAGGGGACTGTGGGTATTTAACACCGGCACACACCAGTTAATTCAGTCAAAAATTTTCTGTCTATATTACCTGTTAATCTTATCTTATCTGTTCTAATAGATTTATAATTGGGGTTATATCTTCAATTTTATTTGACCTTTTTGTTCATTTGTCTCTTAATGTTTTTGAATTAAACATGTGTAGGTGTGTGTGTGTGTGTGTTGGAGGATTTAGAGGTTATGTCCTTTTTGTTTCTGCTCAGAAGGGGAGGAACCTGAGATAATTGGGTTTTCCTCATAGGCTGACAGAGGAACTCCCTCCGCCCTTTTAAAACCCTGACTTTGTCTTCTACATTTAGTTATAAAAGCACGCCGGCTGCTGCTCGCTCACTAACTCCTGTGTCCTCTTAAAATAGATTTGATTGAAACAAAAAGACAATTTAAGAAAGAAGGGATCTTCCCGGAACCATTTTTAAGGACCCTTTCAGTAAGTGAACATGCTTATTAGATAAAAATGGCTTATATTGAATGAATGAATGATACTTAATTGATCTCATGAAGGGAAATTACACAATATTGCACAAAACGTGAGTTTTAAAATGGTTTTAACTACGTTTCATTTGCAAATTGAAGCTTTCAGATAAATTGAACGCCTGTTTTTTGTGCAGGGTGTGTTTGTCATGTTCAGTTTTTGCAATGCGCTCGGAGGAATTTTACAGATGGCTGATGCAAGAGTTTGTTTTGGGTGGAGAATGGATGAAGGGATTAAAGTGAACTTTGAACGACTGTTTTTTTTTTTTCTTCTAACATGGCATAATGGTTGTAGAAATTATAACAATTTAGATTTTTGGGGGGAATAAATGTTCGAAAACTCGATTTTAAATTAACTTTTGAGTTTGTGCTTTTGAATTGTGCAGGAAGTGTAATTACTGACAGGTTTATTTGATAAGTCATGTTGATTCAAGTGGCAGGCCTCTTTAAAGGTTCTCCAGGAACTCTTCTAGTTTCTAGCACACTGAAAATTAATCAGGTTAAAGAAAGTATAAAAATAAACTTTAGTGCAGAAAATTTCATTTCTCCTTTCTAAAAGTAGGTGAACTTTCTGCATCTATGCAGAAAGTTCAGCTTTTTTTTTTTAACTTTTTAGGTAAAAACACTTAGGCATGCAGCTGACTTTGGGACTCAAGCCACTTTTACAAATAATTTGCTGATTTTTATTAATGTTTTTTTACATGCAGTTATATTTTATCTTTTAGCTACTTTTTTACTAACTCTATTTTTTAGCATTATTTTCATCTTGTACAGCTGCAGCCTCAAGCAAATGTGTTTGTGCACTAAAGGGATAGTTTTGTTAACTTTAAAGGTATGTTCTGTAGTAGTTATCAGCTATAGAGCATAAAGTGTGGAGAACGAGGCAAAAGTCTTCAACCTAGCTAGGCTAAAGGCTAGTAGGGCTGCACAACATTAGACAAAACAGACACTGTGTTAAAAAAAATATATATTTTTTCACACCCTGCAATATAAATAACAAAATAAAATTCTACAAGAATTTTCAACAGATGACTTGAATAACGCTATAAGTTTTGCTGCCATCTTGCTTGCGTTGAAACTGCACCAATCTGACCCCTCTTTTTTTGTGCGTTTAATATTAGCATTCATGCTAGCCCTATTTTACCTCTTTTCCTCCAGTTCTCTGCAAATGTATTAATTTACCTCATTTTTGTTAAGATCCTTGTCGTCTTCCTCCACATCTCTAGAATTCACTGACAACTCCTCTCCGTAAAACATTGAGGTTGGCAAAGGTTTTAGCTGTTTTGACACAAAGCTGCCCACTTCCGCGGATGGAGGCAAGCCCGTCAAAACAAAAGCTGTAACATGCGACAGTTTAGTGCAATAACTGACTGGTTTAAGCCAAATTCACACTCCCTCCAAACTTCCGAAGTCAGTACGGATTGTCGCAGTTTCATGACGAAAATTGCGTAAAGAGAGTTATTAAACTGTTAAAAACTCACGAATTGAGATAAAACAGATGTTGTGCACAGAAAAATCTGATAAAAACTGTGGAGCTTTAACCGCGACAGATTTGTGGATAATAATGTTGGGTGAGTGACGAGTCTTGGACTTTTTATTCTGCATCAGACTCCAGCGGGAAGAAACGCCATGCAGTTACGTATACTGCAGTGGGAGGGGTTCCCCAGGAGCTTGGCTCGATGTGTCTCCGAGGCTATGAAAGGTGTGTGCAAAAACGAACGCCGAACAACCACGTGACCGACTGTTCAGCTTCGGATTGAGTATGTTCCAGGCTTTAGTGGTTTAGTCCCAAGATAACTGGGAGGAGACCTAGAGGAAGACCCAGGACACACTGGAGGGACTATGTTTCTTTGCTGGCCTGGGAGCGCCTTGGGATTCCCCCAGAGGAGCTGGCCCAACTGGCTGGGGAGAGGAAAGTCTGGGTCTCTCTGCTTAGACTGCTGCCCCCGCGACCCGATCCTGGATAAGCAGAAAAAAAATGGATGGATGGAAAGATGGTACCAAGATAACAAGTTGATTTAATTTGCCTTATACATCACAAGATGTGCAATATGACTATTCTGCCCACGTATATTCTGTCGTTTTTCAGGTTTATGATACAACTTTTTCTAAAAAAAAATGTGTGAAAGAACACCACATTGGCCTGTTTTACACTTTTTGTTTAGTTTGTTGATTTTTTGTAACTGAATATTCGTTTTACGCGAATGTATGCTAAATAGAGCACAGATGGTGCTGAGGCTGCTGGACGTATCAGTCTGCCGGGAGTTGATTAAAGTTTTGACTGACCAGACGTGCTGATCCAGCAGACTTTGACAATCATCATCCTCCTTGGTTGATAAGGTATAAGGTATTGAAAACTTTTAGACAGAACATCTCTTTAGAGTTGACTGGACCTTTTAAGATAAATACACATTTGCACGTTTTTAGGCTAAAAATGCCAGATTCTTGTCACGTTAACCCAGTTAGACAGGTTCATCCTCTTTATCTACAACATAAACCCACCCCCTTATTTTCAGCTCCTCACAGACATTAAGCACTTTGTTTCTTGTCCTGTTGCAAAATGGAAGACATACAAAACATCCTGTTGACTATATACACTCTTTCACATTATGATGCAAATTCTCTGTTGCTCAACCACTTCCCATTTCAAACTAAATCTAACCTTTACTAGTGTTTATCCTGCTGAGTGCTTTTGTGATGGAAAATTACCAGACTGTGTTCGTATTTATTTTGAGCACATCTGCAGTGTGCAGCGTTACATGTGTTAGATTGTTGACTTTTCGACTTTTTTTTAGGTTTGAGCTTTTATGTTGTTGTTTTTCAGAAAAATTGACAGATTTATTAGTTTTTGTGTAAACAAACTGTCCATCCCTGTCGTAATCCTGCTGTATCTCACTGATAAATGCTCAGATATGAGCTTCAGTTTTCTAAACAGACATTAAATCCTGCTCAGTTTTGCTTATCTAGCACAATTATCAACAAAAATACATGATTGTATACAGGTTTGTAAAAAACATTTTCTAATTAAAACAAAAAATAATTCAAAGTTTTTATAATAGTTATATTTTTTGGAAGTTGGAATGACAGCCCGGTGTTGTAGTGGTTAGTGCTGAAAGAAAGAAGGTTGCAGGTTCGATCTCTAGTCTTTCTGTGTGGAGGTAGCATGTTCTCCGTGTGCACACGTGGGTTTTCTCCAGGTACTCTGGTTTCCTCTGAGACCAAAAACATAGGTTCATTGATAAAACTAAACCATAGGATTATATTTAGAACCATACTGATTTATGTGATAAATGTACTAAAAAAAGAAATAGTATTAAATGACTACATGCATTTTAGAGAAGAAATCAATCGGTTAAAAAAAAAAATAAATTACTTAATACTGTGCAAAGGACTTCCTGTGGTGTGATTTTTAAAATGTATCAGAAAACTTCTCAGTTGAAAATTAGAGAAAGTCTGTGTAAAACCTCTCTTTTCAGAATGTCTTGAGACTCTAAATGTTGCAGATTAAAGTCTTTTTACAACTTTAAAGCTTCATTAGAGAACACTGCACTACTTTTAGCAAGTTCATGTACACAGTATACTTTACATAAAATATACACTGAAATATTTTGATATTTAATTTCCTTACACTGTATTGGTTCTCTAAAGCACTGTATCAGTTTTTAATGATGGCCTAGATGCAAGTGGTTCATTTTTGTGTTGTGTTTTAGCCTCCAACCTCTAGTTGGCAGCAGTCAGTCAGCCATTAGGCTCCTCCACATCCTGAGAAGCCTGAGAGTATAATGCTATATCAAACATTAGTTTGAGCTGAGTTTTGTCAAATTACTTTTGGAGAAAATAAATGGGAATATTTTGCCTTGCTTACAGTATCCCAATATATATTGATATTGACCGTCGTGAGACAGGTTAGTTTTACCCTACTGATGATGTGTTGTTGCAACAGTAACGGTCAACAATGACCTGTGTGTCATGATATGTATCATATCAACAAAATCTTGCCAATAAACAGCCCGAATGTATGCAGATAAAATATCTTGTGCTAGATAAACTCTAAGAAAGGTAGAAAAAATTTAACTCAATATTTTTACGGAGTCCTAAATGAGCTGCAAGTGTTTTGTTTTTGCAAAGTCTGAGGACAAATTGGATGAGGAGGAGAATGAAGAACTTCCACTCAAGCAGCTCCTGACACTCAAGATGGACGACTATGAAAATTTGTATATAGTAAACTTTGTATATAGTGTAATATACTTATTAAATTACATTTTCCTTGATATTTTTTTGCCTCTTTTTATTGTAAAGTTTGCAGAAAACCAACAGTTTTATCACATCCAGATTCTGACAACCTTGAACATTTACCTCATGTCTCACCCTGTACCAGAGAACACAGGGTTCAGTGTTTTTGCCAGGATCTGTTCCCCTGTTGAGAGTTTTCCCCGGGCGTCAGGATGTGTTTTTCCTGCGCCAATGAACAAAAAAACAGAAGAAAAAAAAAAGAGGATCCAGATTTTTTTTAAAGAGTTTTCCTTAATGCGTTGTTTAAAACAAAGGGTTCAGGGGAAACATGAATCCAACAGAGCCGACAGGAACTTGACTGGTGGACACAGCGTGTAGAAAAGCTGTTCTTACTTGTTATTGAAAAGTTTAGGAAGGCAAAAAAAAATTTCTTTAAATGTGTTTAATAAAAATACAGATGTTAATGAATTATCCTGATTGACATCATTAAATAACCCAAATGATAAAAGCAGCCCAGTTGAATTGGCTGTGATGTCATTCCTAGATGTGCTTTCTGGTTTTTGAGTTGTGTTGGTCTGGATGTGTTTGTTGCCATGGCTTGTTGGTTCTTTTCAGTGCGGAGCCCTTATTTTTTCCTCCAGCTCACTCAAAGAGGTCTTTGTATGAGACACAAAGAACACTGTAAATCTTTTTTTTTTGTGGTAGTTGCCTTTTGATTCATGCAGGCTTCGTTGTCTCTTACATAACCTATTGGTGAACGTTACGTATAGAAAACAAAAGTAGATGGCATGCTTGGCACACCTTTGTCTTTGTTTTTTTTTTCTAGACGAAGTTCAATTAATTTTTTTCAAGAACAAGTTCTTGTTAATGGTGGAGATCATTGTGTTTCATGAACTTAATCTTTTTAAATACCCATTATAGCATGTAGGTGTTGGATTTTGAATGTACAAGGTATTTAAACTTTCATCATTGCTGCTTTGTAATTTGCGGGCTTCTCATGTAATTGTGTGTTGTGGTCTAGACTCCAGAACTTAAAGCTAGACTTAAATTAAATCAGCTGCTTTACAGATGGACAAAATTGATCCAGTTCCTCTTTGTTTATGGGTCAAAGAGGTCTTCTTCAAGGAAAAATGGAGTCCCTTAGTTCCAGGAAATGTAGACAGCTCCAATCTGAAGTGTTTGCTATCAAGGCCAAAAGGCTCTAGAAGGGACTGATAAGCCCTCAAACAACTACGTTTTAGAAGTTACAAACTTTAACTCTTGGATACACTTTTGCAGGCTGGTTAAAGTAGGTCAGACCAGACTCCTTCAAAACCGTTCTAACCTGAAACACTTCGCTCTTTCTTTTCTTACTTTTAGGAATTTCTCGTAACCTACAAACATCCAGAGTTAAGGAAGAAGGACTTGGTGCCATCTCTCTGTGAAGTCTACACCCTGAAAATCCCGAAAAGCCAAATTTTCACCACGTCTCGCCCTGCCTTGTCTACCAGGATGCCAAAGGTTCGTGAATTAATGGAGCTTCAGAGGGTCCCCACGGAGGATGATGATGACAGCACCGCCAGCCTGAATGGCCACTTGAGAGACCCCATGGACTCGGAAAAGGGAACACTGAACAGGTCAAGAAACTGAATTGAAGTATTGTAGCTTCAAAATGACAACCTATATATTTTGTTCATGCTTCTGACTAAATTCTTGTTCTATGCTGCAGCCATTTTGTGGACGATAATGAAGACGGAGAAGACCACCGGTTCCTGTCGAACGGTTTACCAATGAAGAAGAAATACGAGGAAGAAGATGTAAGACCACTGATGTTAGAGTATCGATCAACAGACTGTAAAAGCGGATTGTGGATTCTGATTAATCTGAATTGTCCTCACACAGTTTCCTGGCCACGCTTCCTTCGGCATGTCGGTCTTTAATCTGAGCAATGCCATCATGGGCAGCGGGATTCTGGGACTGTCCTTCGCCATGGCAAACACTGGCATTGTTCTCTTTACGTGAGTCTAGAACAACAAACTGCTAAGTTGTGTATAAAATGCTTTGGCATGAATTTTTGTTCATGGGACTCTAGCTCGTAATGTTTGTCATTCTTGGTAACATAGCATTTAGCCACGTAGTTTTGTGGTAACAAAGAGCATGTTTGGATTCCTGATTCTGTCTAGACTCGAAAAAAGCTTTGGAGGATGAAACATTTACTTAATATCTGGTTTGTAAAGAAATTTCACTTTTGATCATCAGCTAGCTGGCCTTTAGCTACGCCCGTACTATCCATTGTCTAAATCATGGATATTTTCCAACATCCCACAGTAACCCTGCATCTCTAGTAAAGCTGTGAATTTACTGGTCTGTCTACGTTCCAACCCTCACCTGTGGTCATGTGGCGTGGATCAGGACTGAAAGAACAAGGTCCCAGATCTAAGTAGACAAAATTAGCTTCTTTTATAGGGTGGCCGGGCTCAGCCTTAGAGATAGGAAGAAGAGATCCATCATCTGAAGAGAGCTCAGAGTAGAGCCGCTGTTTAGTCAGTTGGGGTGATTTGAGCATCTGATTCCTCCTGGAGGTTTTCTGTGCATGTCCCACCAGTAGGAGGCCCCAGAACTTGCTGTAGCTCTTCTCTGGCCTGGGAACGCTGCAGGGTCCCCCCAGGAGTAATTGTAGTTTTTCAGCATTAATTGGAACGCTATGAAAAATGTTGCAGCAGCTAAAGCCAACACCAGCAGTACATTCTCTGTTTCAGTATTTCCAGTATCACCCTGCTGATCAGCGGTATTTTATTTTAAGAATCCTGCGACTCCATAGCACAGACGTGACTCTGCACGGTTCACCCTACAACCATGCTAAAGTTGACAGGACACGGTGTCCAATGAGGCCAAATGACACACATCTCTGAGCAGCTGCTGGGTGTCACTTTGCTGTAACTTCCTCTAATGAAAAGAAAAACTGTTAAATTTTCAGGACAACATCAAATCTTTGTGGATGAGCTTTTATTTTTACTTGTATTAATGTTTTTTATTCCTTTTTGTACAGAATCCTTTTGATTGCTGTGTCCATCCTATCTTTATACTCGGTACACCTGCTCCTGCTGACGTCTAAAGAAGGAGGTCAGTATTCAAGTGAAGATCAGTTTTCTCCCAAGTGACCAATGAGTTTTAAATTAGTGTTGCCCAAACTCGAGGGATGTGTTCCCTGTGTTATCATAAATAAGATGTTTATATCTTTTTTTATACATACAATGTGTGGTACTTTTTTGTCTTAGTCGATGGTTGATTTTTGCATTTTTTTTGGTTTAGGATCCCTGATATATGAGACGCTCGGAGAGCGAGCCTTCGGTTGGCCGGGAAAAATGGCTGCCTTTATTTCGATAATCATGCAAAACATTGGAGGTAAATCTTAAATATGTGACCCTAATCTGGTTGTAAATTCATGCATGTTTAGAGAATATAATTTTTTTCTCGTTGTCTTTTAGCCATGTCCAGCTACCTCTTTATTGTGAAGTACGAGCTTCCAGAAGTCATCAGGACCTTCATGCACTTAGAAGAGAACTCTGGGTGAGTCTCTGTTCTCTAACAGCGTAAACATACAGCTTTGAATTAATATTCCATTCCTGCAGTTTTCAACCTGTTGTATTTGCAGGGAATGGTACCTGAATGGAAACTACCTGGTAGTCTTTGTGTCGGTCGGAGTCATTCTGCCATTGTCTCTCCTCAAAAATCTGGGTATGACCACAGATTCTCTAAACTACAGAAGCTTGAGAGAGGTCATGAAATTGTATTTTCCTAATGATTCATTAAGCTGATGAACTTGCTTTGTATCTAAAATCTTTTGGCCCTTTTTTGCTTCCGTACTAAATGTTGGTTTTACTGTCAAATATGAGCCCCCTGAAGCCAATCCTCTTGGCACTTCCATGTCCTTGCAGCTGTCCATAGTCATCTTCACCAAACCAGATGTAACCTGACACCCGTCCAGACCTTAGTCAGCTCTAACGGTCAGGAGTTATAGGAACATAATCCTGGTATTAGGTCTGTAGTCAGCTCCACCACTCAGACAAAATTTATATACCTGCTTGGTCAACTATCAGAGAAAACTATTAAACAATAGTTGATGAATTTGTTTAATGACAAAACATGCTTACAATAAATTTGCTTTGTGACTATTAGATTTATAAGTTTCATCTTTTAGGCATAACTGCGTACGGAACAAGATTAGTGCCATCATTTTATTTTAGCTAGATGTTAGCTCTGAAATGTAGTTGTGTTCTGTAAGAATGAGACTTGTCCAGAGAAAGGGGGGAAAATGTTTTTTTTTTTGTTAGTATGTCTTTTATTTAATTTCATTCTTGTGTTTGGTTGTTTGTTGTAGGTTACCTGGGCTACACCAGTGGATTTTCCTTGTCCTGCATGGTCTTTTTCCTGGCTGCAGTAAGTTCAGCTTTCAAGATGAACGCATTGCTAATGCTAACATACTGCTAATTCAGGGGTTAGCAGTGTTTGCATTGCTTTACCTGTTTTTAGATAGCTTGTTCATGTGCTTCCATGACAGAAAACATGATAAATATGATAGTCAACAGCAAACAAGAGGAGGCTAGACTAATTTAACACGCAACTGCTAATGTTTGCTAGTAGTTTAACAAAGGAGAGTTCTGACTGTAAATTGCATGGTTTGCAGCCGACATAGAGTGCATCTGTCAGCTGCTTATGCCATAGACTGTCCCAGTTTGTAGACGCCTACTCATGTGACAGACAAAACCCTGAAAACATAGGTCGGCTGCATCTATATATTACTACAATAAAAAGTAGAAAATTCATCAATTCAATAATTCAATTCAGTTTATTTATATAGTGCCAAGTCACAACATACGTTGTCTCAGGGCACTGTACATGAAAAAAGAACATCTAAAGAAGAAAATTCATCATTAATGCTAATGCATAAATACACAACTGCTAGCTAGCATGGTTGCTGAGAGTTTAGACAAAAAGCAAATTTGAAGGAAAAACTATGGTCACCAAGTCATGAGAATCCCAATACAAATGTGCTACTATTTGCTAGATTTTTAGCAAAAGAAACGGCTCTTGCTGCTCCTAAGTTGCCAAATATGACAACGCCTAACTTCTTTTTGTTTTGTTTTGTTTTTCTTTCAGGTGATCTACAAGAAGTCCCAGCTCCCCTGCCCTCTTCCCTTCTTTTACAGCCATTCAGCTAACCTCAGCATGAACTCCTCGGATATGTCGGGTCTGTACGCGCTGCCGAGCAACACCACTCAGATGGACTTTTCGCGGGCCGATGTTTCCTCGGCCGTCCTCAGCGGCCACAACGTTCATCAAACCGCAGGGGTCCACTATCAGCCCCACCCGAGCGACGAGGAGATGTGCACCCCTAAGTACTTTGTCTTCAACTCCCAGGTGAGACGGGAACATAGGCGGCACGGTTTGAGAAGTCCAAACTTAAATTAAGCATGCTCTGGGTTTTATTTAAAGAACAGTTTGTGAAAACAAGCTTTTTTGATATGTTTTTTACCTGCCTAAATATGAAATCAGTGGAAAAGTTAAGCACCTGAGCTGGACTTTAAAGAAACATGAACTGGAGTTTAGTAGAGGCGCAGGGAACTGAATGCAAATTCAACAAAAGCAGAACACCAAGAGCTCGCCGAGGCATGTTTTACAAAAGGTGGGGCTTTTAGGTGTGTGTGTGGGGTGGGTGAGTGTGTGTGGTTAGGGATTTGTGCCTGGGCCTATATCATCATAAATCATAATAAAAGTATGACAAGAAGATTCCCATGAGGCCAAAGGGTTAGTTAAGGTAAATGGATACATAAATATTACACATTTCTCAGGTAAAGTAGAACATACCGATGTTTGTTTACATCAAAGTACCTAAAATATCGCTCCGAAAAAAAGAAACGTTGACAAAAAAGTAAGACCAAGACTAAGAACACTTATTAGAAATTAACTTCATTGCATGTTTTAAATATTTTAATTTAATGGAATACTTTAAATAATAGCCGAGTTACAGTTTGCAATAAAAATACAAGTTACTTTTTTTTCATTTATATGACCTAAAAGATAGTTGGACTTTTTTACGGCAGTCTGAAAGTGGCAAATTATTATTATTTTTTTTTCTCACATGCAACCCAGGTCTTTTTCATATGTGGTAATAAATCTGATACACATCTGATGGTTTTCTAAGCGACTGCAGTCTGAAATGTTTTATTGTGTAATGTTGCATTTATTAATATTATTATTTATTATTATTATTATTATTAAATAAAACAGCCATGATAAAAGCATAATAGTATAAATCAACTTATTTACATCATATTATACAGAAAATTAAAATATAGAGCACTGGGAACAATAAAAACGTCTACAAGCATAATAAAACTAAAATTTCATCCAACTTTCATGTCACACTTTGGGCTGATATTGATATTGTCGATGCCAACGTTACACAATTTCAAGTTTTGAACTCCGTCTGTTTTCACTTGTTTTACTGATTGTTATCGTTTTTTTTTTTCTACAGACAGCCTACACCATACCCATTCTGGCTTTTGCGTTCGTCTGCCATCCTGAGGTGTTGCCGATCTACAGCGAGCTGAAAGAGTAGGCTCACTTCTTCCTGTTTTACTGCTAACCCTCATTCTAACCCTTTTTGTCCAAAAAGCAAAAAGTTAATTTTTTAAAATTTTTGTTGCATTTTAGTCGCAGCCGTAGAAAAATGCAGAACGTGTCCAACCTGTCCATCTTGGCCATGCTCATCATGTACATGTTATCTGCGCTCTTCGGCTACCTCACATTTTACGGTAAGAGCACCAGTCCGTCCCACTGTAATAGAAATATTACTTTTTGGTTTATGGCAGTAAATCATGACAGACTTTAATGACCCAGGTTTTCATGACACCTTGTTTATCAGTGGATAGAATGATTACAGCCAGAACAAGATCTGCTAA
>JARVJO010000180.1:14823370-14839192 GCA_031762555.1 Cynodonichthys magdalenae | reverse complement strand
TGCTTCTCAATAGCCGAGAGTCCAGACCCTCTGTTTGAAGCAAAGTGAAGGACAAGGGGCTGGTTTTTACCAGGCTAAGGTCTAGAGGTTTGCAGTTAACAATAAACCTGCTATTTGGCAACCCTAACCAATGCTCAAGAGCAGAAACAGCTGCAGTTTGCCCAGAAAGAAGACTAAAATAATCTTCATACATGGCGATGCACTGTCTCATGCTTCAAGGAATACCTCATCGACTGTTACATAAAAGGAGAAACTCATGTTGTGGACCCCGTCCTCCCCAAACTTCAACCTTTACTGAAAACTTTTGGAGCAAAAAATCTCTGAGGGTGGGAGGCAGTTCACATTCAAACAGCAGCTCTGGGAGGCTGTTGTCATAATCTGCTAATAAACATATTTTACGATAAGAAAAACTACAGGAATTTTTAATAGATGACTTGAAAAACACTAAGTTCTGCTGCCATGTTGTCGACGATTAACCTGCACCAATCTTCTCTTTTTTGTGTTACAAGTCTGTATTTGAGTCATTTTTGTTATATTTTATTGTGATGGGCCCCGAGTACACGTTTCCTCCAATTATTGGAGGATCATTGCATTTTACCATTAAACAAACTGAACATGTTGCCTCTGTGAAAATACTGTTATCATTGGGAGGTTTTATTCAATAACATTCAAATTATACTCTGACAGTTGATAACTTGAAAATGATGCTGCCTGTCATTTGTAGTGACAATTTAGAAAAATCGGAGAAAAATATTTTGATAATTTGGAACGCAGCGTATTAGTTGTATTCTTGGAAGTGACGGTCTCTTTGGGTCAGTTTATCATGCCTGTTTGCTACAACGACTGCAGGTATGTGGCAAAGCGGTGTGACTAAGAACATATGATTGATTGATTTCTCGTGTGTTTGCCAGGCTGAGCTCTTTTATCTCCTGGGCAGTGGTATTGACTGAGCAGAGACATGTTAGTTTAACCAGACGCTGGAATAATATTATGTAATGGAATGTTTTTTCCATAAAGGCATCAAAAAGGAAGAAAACAGTCAGAAAACTAAAGGAAAGTAAAACAAGAAAGCTTTAAGTTTGGACATGGCTTAACAAGAGAAAGAAAACCAAAAGGTAGATTCTGTCAGTGAACTGTTTGATGAGTCAAAGTACAACAAACAGCAGAGCAGATCCTCGGTTTCCTCGACGGTTTTTCCTGAAAGTGACCTGATTTCAACCAGGTGTGGGTAAACATCTGGGGTTTACAAAAACATAAATGTCCTCAAAACAGACCACATCACACACACAATTTCACCAAACAAAGGTCATTTTAAAGCTCTATCTACAACACATTACATATTTTATAACCTTAACATAAAATTAAAAAAAACGTCTAAAAAGTCTTTAACATTGAACATCCATATCTTTTTGTGATTTCTGGACCCAGAAAGAGAGTTCTGCTTCAGTGTCAGTATTTGATTACATCACTCAACGTTCCCTGATGTAATCCAACCTGTTCTCATACAAACTGCAACTGTGGCCAAATGCTCAAGTTCAGTTCCTCAATAAAAACCACCACACTGGGGCCATAATGGAGGGGAAAAATAAGAAAAATTGGGTACTGCAGCAACACCTGCTGCAGGTCTCACAGGATCTGTGATGCAACAAACAGTAAAATAAAATCCCTTTAACATCCAAAGCTCACAGAAAAAAGGATGGATCTGTTCCAGGCTTCTGTTTGGTTTGACTCCAATGGTATGAATTTATTTATCAGTTTTATAAACTAGATTAAAAGGAATAAAAAAAAAAACTCTTGGTACGGCTGGTTTTGGTGAGAAATGAGAGCAGCATTTCCAGGTGCAGAGTATCACAGCTGTCCTCAGATACAGTTATGTAACATTAAACACCAGTGTGCCAACTTATCTAAGCTGCTTTACCCCTAACTTTGGCTGGACATTCAAAACTATTTAATTAATATGCTAGTTTCTGTCAAATTCAACAAATCTGACATTCCAAGATTAGAATCACATTTATTACCAGAAATATTGTTTGCAGACTGACAGAAAGCCAAAGCAGGGAGAGCAGCCTACTAATATTTTAAAACCGGACTTTGTGAATCATGTTTCCCCTATAGTAACTCTGCAGTCCATGTAGGAGTGTCTGGGAGTGGTAGACAAAAAGCAGGTGGTCATGGTCAGAATCCCAGGGCAGGGAAAGGACCTCCTCCTGGTTTTGATGTAGGAGGCCCAAAGGCAGGCTATGGGCTGTACCATGGAGGATTTGACTGTGACAGTACCTGCACTGCAAATAATGCACAAGCTGAGGCTGAGAGTTGCTGGGTTTGATGGAGTGAAAACCTCGACCCAGGTTGGGAAGGCACTACGCCGGCTCCAGTCTCAGCCAAAGGTAGGTGTTCGAGCAAGGGGGTTCTGAGTTGGTAGATTAATCATCCAGGAGGTCAATATACCTCCTTTCGTAATTGCAGTAATGTGAACAAGGGAACTTGAGGTCAGTGGGCTTGTTGTAACTAGTTATATCTGCTACCTACGAAGCAACCAGCCCACTGTTTATCGTCAACAATTAGTTTTGGAACTATTGGAGCCTATGCTGCCAATGAACCAAGTCAGGGTTGAACAGAAGGCCTGTGATGTTCTCAAATGCATCGCTGAATGACGCTGGAGCTTTGAGTGATGTAGGTTTCAACTCCATCAAGACATTCCAGGTGACAACAACGCCCAAAATCGACCCGGATCGCTACTACCGAGGTAGACATGACCCGAAACCAAGCTATCACTATGGTTCTCCTGACTGTCAAGGCCTTCATTGATCAAGGTAATACTCTATATGCCAATCAAAAATGGGTCAAATGGTTAATGACAACACACAATTTCTATAGAGCTCGATCTTGGCGTTTGTACCCTGATGAGTGGTTGTATGCTGGTCACAAAGATGGCTTTTTAATGAACAACCTGTACTGGGGCTACAGGCGTGATCTGTAGCAAGTCCGATCTATGCAGTTCTGCCTATTCTTGTGGGTGTTTACTGATCGCTATGGGTGATCAGACCTAGGCCAACTTTTGTGGCTTTGTGGAAGACTGTATCAACCAGGAACTGCTGAATAGAGTCATCAAAGCTTTCCTGTAGATGCATGAAGTCCCGGACCTCTACGTCAGAGGAGATAGAGCATCATTGTGCTATGCAAGAGCTTGTGGCCCAGTCTTGGTGTAAATACACCAAGACTGAACATGTCCTGGTGCCAGCTTCCAGGCAACGAAAAGTGTGCAGACTATGATGATGGGGAAGATGAGAGAAATGTCAATTACAGCTGTGAAGGAACGACTCAGCGAGGGTTTGAGTTGTTTTGGATAGTTTACAAACAAGAACTGGAGAGGAAGGCTGTGACAGAGTATGCTCCTGCTCCGAATTGATTGGCCAACCTGCCCATGTAGAGTGGGAGTTCTCAAACACTTTGCAGGAAGCGTCCCAGCATGCTCCACCATTTTCTTACAGCAGGCCTATAACTCCTCAGTTGAACGGTCACACCAGTCTGGTCCTGAGTCCAACACTGACCCAAGATGACAAACATCACTCAACAAGGGTGAGGAGGTGGCCCACTTCTGTGCAGCATTTTTCTAGTTCTTTGAAAGGCATGGTTTACTTGACTATGCTCATTTAAATTGTGTTGTTGGACCTTGTTATTTAGAGATGGATTATTAAACTTAGGATGTTGGAGTTTGCCTGGCACGACGTCAATGTTTTTTGTGGAGGGACAAGATACAGTGGATGCCCACTTTCTGTTATCTCACATCTGCCATTTGAATTGAACGTATTAAAACATGAAGTATATCCAATAAGAACTTTCAAATCTTAGTGGCACTTTGTTGTTAAAAAGAAGCCAAAGCAATGATAAGAGATAATTTTCAGAAATTTTCAGAAGTTGCATTGCTACGATTGTCCTTCATTTTTTTGTGCAAACCTTAGCTTTAAATTTAAATAGTTTGTCAGTTAATGATAACGCTGATTATTCATGTAAACTTTGTGTGCATAAGTCAAAAGGTGGAACTTTCACCATGTGTGCAATTTGTTACTCAGAGCCAAGTTGTTGCATAAGGGGATTGAGTGTACTGGTTTAAATTACAAAAGCAAAAAAAAAAAAAGAAGTCCAACCAAGAGACAAATTTGATGCTATAATGTTCAACGTTTACATTGAGTCTCTGCAGGTAAAGATGTCAGAAAATTAGTATTTAATAGTATTTCAACAAATTTTATTTACTCATTTACTACGTGTTTTGTTTTATTTTATATTATTTTATTGCATTGGACAAAAGTGTGTTTGCCCGAACATCCCGGTAAACTAATTCTGTTTGCTATAAATCACATTTACAGAATAAACTATAATAAATGGATATGTACTTTAATGAAAAATTAAACACTGACTAAGTAATTATTCCTCTAAAAAGAAAATATCTTAAAAAATATGATTTGCTATGTTTATATGACGGAGGAGCCTCAATTTTCTTGCCATGTACAACTAATGTACAGTAAACTGAGAAAAAGCTGTTTGTTTTTATCACTCAGTTTAAGAAACCCCAGAACCTAGATGATATTTACTTGATTCTTTTTCCCTAGAACCAAAGTAAAATTTCCAACATTATTTAAACATATTGGTGATACAAGAGTTCACGAACAACTTGCTCCCTTCAGAGTTTAGTCAGTCATCAGGAGGCAAACATATTAGTCAATGTGGGAGTTTTTATTTGGCTGCTTTTTCTTTACAGTATGTTCAGCTCAGTTTAGTACCTGTCATTTTTAGAGACGTTATTTTTAAGTCATAAAGGACGGACTTCTCTATTCTTCAAGCATAGAAAAAGGGGTCATACACAACACCAATGTTCTCTGGTACAAGGCCTGCAGTGTTTTTCAACTTAAATTTAAAAGTTGATTTGAAAGATTATAGTTTAACTACCGAATAAATCTCAATTAAAGTTAAAATCCAATATTTACATTCAATCTGATGTATTTTGTAGAAAGATTTGCAGTTAAAAAGTGTGGTGTTGAATGTTTTGTAATTTCAACACATTTTATGAAGATCCCATAAATCCGGACCTCCCTGTCAGAGTTTTTGAGGTCGAACTCAGGCATGCAGACTGGCTGAAAGAGCAGAATAGACTAATAAAAATTAGAAAAGGAAAAATTAATAAAAACAACGAGAAAGGCATAGGTCTTGACATTTCAAATTTTTATTTTTGTGTTGCTTATGTATTTCATTGAACATAAAATTAACTTCAATAATTTTTTTCCCTGAACCTAAATTTTGTACCAAGGTTACGTTCACTTTATGTTAAAGGAAACAATACCTGAAACAATTAATTTAAAATATTTAGTTAAATTATTTTATTTGTATCATGTTTACAACTTTTCTTTCAACTAAGTGACACAAAGGTTTTTTGGTTAAAACTTGCATGTTAGGCTTAAATCAAAAATTTAACTGGAACTGGCTCAATACACCATTATTTTAATTAGGTTTCTTGTTGTAACATCATGTTTTTACAGCTTTTTGCAGCAGTCACTTGCAGTTATTCAGTGTTTGTTTTTGGTGATAATAAATTTTATAGTTATTTCCTGTGAGAGGAATAAAGACCTTCGAGTGTCAAAAGCCTAGTGAGTCATGTCTGGTAGAAGAGTTTACATTCCTCTCTGACATCTGAACAATGATTCAGCACCATCCGGGAAATGATTCCTGTTTGAACACAAAGTTTAGTTCAAAGATCATCGCTGGAATTTGTTTTGTTTTTTTTTGTAACCTCTCCAGATCCAGACAGGAAGCAACACACTTGTCAACATGAGTCAGCAGAGATGGTTAAAATTAATTTATTTATTTCTCAACAAAGATGTAATGTTTTGGTCTCACAAAAGCTTGAATTTCTCTTTTGCTAGTTTTTATATTATTAACCAAGAATATGACTTTTGCTGAGTCATCAATCAGATTAGAGTTTCACAGAGCAAATTGGTTCTAATTTAAGACTACAAATGACCAATATCAATATTCATACTGATTTGAGTTCTTTAGACTTGTTTGTGAAACAAATCTTTGATTCCGCCTTTTAGCAACACCAAAGCTACACCAATAGCCAAAATATTTATCAAAGTAAATCAACCTTTTAATTTGTGATAATTCAAGTTTTAAAGTCATCAATGGCAACTTTTCCCTCTATTATTTATCTGTAGGTGATGATAAAGCAAGAAAAAGTATAAAATTGGTCTTTGCTCATTGTAAGTTGC
This sequence comes from Cynodonichthys magdalenae, assembly GCA_031762555.1. Classification (NCBI taxonomy): domain Eukaryota; kingdom Metazoa; phylum Chordata; class Actinopteri; order Cyprinodontiformes; family Rivulidae; genus Cynodonichthys; species Cynodonichthys magdalenae. Next base: position 14,832,929 of record JARVJO010000180.1, on the reverse strand, counting down.
GTGTAGTGCTTTGGTCAAATTTGAGCTGTAATAAACTAAAGTTAAAAACATTTTAAAAGACCCTTGTGCAAATGAGAGTGTGCAGCTGCTGAGCTGTGATTGATGGAAAAGACTTCTGCTGGATGCTGATCATAAAACCCTAATATGTGGTTATGTTAAAACTATAAAAAAGTATAAAAATAAAACCATAAAAAGATATAAAAATATAATTTCAGTCATACACAATTAAAGTTTCCATGACCTGTTTAAATTATGAATTGGAGGTTCATCTTAAACCAGCCTATTAGTCAAAATGCACTCAATGTCCCATCTTAAGGCTGAGGCCTTGTTTGACCCAAAGGCAGCAGGAGTGTTAACTTCAGTTGATAAGGAAGCAATGACCTAATTAGATGGATTTTATGACTTCAAAGCTATTGTTAAATCACATAAAATGAATATTTTATGACTTACTAAGTTTGTCATTTTCAAGGGCTTAGCCAAGATACTTTTATGGCAGAGTCAAACAGAGCCAGAGGGAAATATGTAAGTTATTTGTGTAAGTGGGTTCAAGAGACTCAGACGGGGTCAATTCTTCATTTAAATCCATGTAGTGATGAACCATATAAATCTACTTTATTAAAACAAACAAGCATAAATAAAGTCCTCTGGCAACACAACAAGAAATAAATGAATTCAGGAAGGCTGTAATCAGTAATAGTTTTATTTGTTCAGTTGCTTCTGTTGTGCTACCTGGCTTTATTTGACACTCCTGAGTGTGACAAAAGGTAATTGAAGTCTGGAAAACAATGGTAATTACTTCTAGTATGTTTCAAAAACTACAATTATTAACGTGCAGCAAAAATTGATTACAGACCCAATCAGCTTCTTTCAACAATCATTTTTATGAGTTTAGTCAAAATAACTCAACATCAAATGTCTTAAAAGTTAGTCTCTAAAAGTTTCACCAAAAAACTTAAAAATAAATACCTAAAATCTTTAGTATCTTCAAAACAACAATCCTTTGATCAGAATGACCCGGTCTCACATAATAACTTCTTTGTGTTCTGGTACACTCTGTTACAAAGACGTTAAGTTCTTATTGTGAAATACCCCAAGAGTTACATGATGTCTTTATTGCATGATAATTTGCTCTCAGCTTGTCACCAATCAGGTCAAACCAAGTGAGCTACTATTGGGTAGAAATAATAAACATGAGTCAAGTAACATAATAGGAAACACAAAATGAGCTACTCAAAATAAGCTGGGAATCTGTAGGATGGTTGCAAACTTAATCAGATGTCACAATTTATCTTAGATTTAAAAGTATTCTTGCAAAAACATGGATTAGGAATGCATGAATGTTTTCCAAGTATCATTTGTTGAAAGCTACAAGTGCAACCTGACCAGTAAGAGATCTGGAAGATAAGAGAATGAATATGTCATTTGATACTTCTTCAATTTATTGTCAATCCTATAAAATAAAATGAGCAATTCTTGTCCATGTCTGTAGTGACTTATTTAAAGATTTCAAAAACCACTTCAGAGCCGTTCCTGTAATCCCAATATCGATTTCAAGTCTCTGTAATAAAATTTTGTGATCAATTGTATCAAATGCAGCATTGAGATCTAACAGGACAAGAATGAACACAAGTCCACTGTCTGAGGCCATGAGAATATCATTAGTAACTTTCACCAGTGCTGAACATAGGTATCCAGGGAACATATGTTTTCATGGAACATATGCATCCAGGGAATATAGGTATCCAGGGAACATAGGTATGCAGGGAACATAGGTATGCAGGGAACGTATGCATTCAGGGAACATATGCACCCAGGGAACATAGGTCTCCAGGGAACATATGCTTCCATGGAACATATGTATCCAGGGAACATATGCATCCAGGGAACATAGGTATGCAGGAAACATATGCAACTAGGAAACATATGCATACATGGAGCATAGGTATCCAGGGAACATATGCATTCAGGGAACATAGGTATTCATGGAACACATGTATCTATGGAATATAGGTATCCAGGGAACATAGGTATGCAGGGAACATATGCATCCAGGGAACATATGCCTACAGGGAACATAGGTATCCAGGGAACATATGCATTCAGGGAACATAGGTATTCATGGAACACATGTATCTATGGAATATAGGTATCAAGGGAACATAGGTATGCAGGGAACATATGCATCCAGGGAACATAGGTATCCATGGAACATATGTATCCATAGAACATATGCATCCATGGAACATATGCATCCAGGGAACAAATGCATCCAGGGTACATATGCATCCAGGGAACATATGTCTACAGGGAACATAGGTATCTAGGGAACATATGCATTCATGGAACATATGTCTACAGGGAACATAGGCATCTAGGGAACATATGCGTTCATGGAACATAGGTATTCATGGAACACATGTATCTATGGAATATAGGTATCCAGGCAACATAAGTATGCAGGTAACATATGCATCCAGGGAACATAGGTATCCAGGGAACATATGCATCCAGGGAACATATGTCTACAGGGAACATAGGTATCTAGGGAACATATGCATTCATGGAACATAGGTATTCATGGAACACATGTATCTATGGAATATAGGTATCCAGGGAACATAGGTATGCAGGGAACATATGCATCTAGGGAACATACTGTAGGTATCCAGGAAACATAGGCCTCCATGGAACATAGGCATCCATGGAACATATGCATCCAGGGAACATAGGTATGCAGGAAACATAGGGTATGCAGGGAACGTATGCATCCATGGAACATATGAATCTATGGAAAATAGGTATCCAGGGAACATACAAATCTGAGGAACATAGAAATATATGAAAAATAGGTATCTATGGAACATAGGTATCCATAGAACATAGGTATCTAGGGAACATAGCTTTTATGGAACATAGGTATCTAGAGAACAAATGTATCCAGGGAACATAGGTATCTATGGAAAATAGGTATCATGGGAACATAGGTATCTATGGAAAATAGGTATCATGGGAACATAGATATCTATGGAAAATAGGTATCCAGGGAACATATATTTTTAAAGAACATAGGTACCTGGGATCATAGTTATTTGGGTAAGATAAGTACTTGGGAACATAGGTATTCAGGGAACATCAAAATCTGAGGAACAGGGATGTCCCTGTTTACAACTAAATAAGAATATCCCAGTGTTTTTAAATCACATAAGTAACATTCAATTGCCTAAAAAAATCACCTAGACCAGAAATCTTTAGTATATTTGCTAGCTTTTCTTTGATGGTAGTTGGTGTTGGACCTGACCAACCCAGTGTTGATCTAAATGATCCTGTTGGGCCAGAATCTAGACCAGCCTTTTTGTGTTCGTATTGGACAGCATGTCCTGGTTGAGCTGTTACACCTGGACGTGGTTTCTCTCACTTTGTTGTCATCTTGGCCATAGTTGGCTTTTTGAGCACATCAAAGGGGCCAACTATGATCTCTGAGTCTTAGGAGTGTTGGTAGCTGTACATCCAAAAACTCTCTCTCACTTATACTCAATGTACGGAGTGGACCATCCATCATGCAGATTAACTGCACTGTTGCCACTAAGACTTCTCCTGTTGTACAAGTGTAAATCGAAACATCAGAATGGATAGAATAGAGCAGTTTTAGAAGGTTCTGAATTCCTGAATACCTGTCATAATGGGGTACGTGTTCAACACAAGAAGAACATCAAACTAGAGAAGAAAGTACTAATTCCATGGATACAAAAGTTGGTTGAAAATCTTTGGCCAAATATTTGCTTGAAAATACCAGCAATCAACTGAGTTGAAAATATAGTTGTGTAGCACTAGTCATGTTTTTCAAATTTTAATAGGATAAACAAATCAGGATTTAAATAACTCAATGTTGAACTTTGGGATGTTTATCTTGCAACTGACCAATTGATGGAAATGTACTAAATAACAGAAGGTGTAAGTAAAAGTACTGATAGACTATGTCAGGTTTGATCAGTCCTTTGATTGTAGTTCTCTCTATGCTCTGGAGAATTTTTCCCACACAGATGGTAGCTTATTAAGGGTGATCATATTCCTGGAATTCATCCCATTCTATTAAACAGTACACTTAATCCTCATAAAAGAAAGATTTGAGGGCTGGGAGGGGTACAACTGCAGAGTCAAAGAGGTTAAAAGAAAGAAACACGAGGTAAAAAAATAGAAAAAAATGGGAGTAACCATGGATCATAAAGAACTACTAAGTCAGAATCACGCATTAATAGTACTTTAATGTGTACCTGACTGACTTGTTTGAATTGTTTTAAAACTTGGATATGAACTCCCATTCCATTCATTCATTTGTTGAAATCCCTGTTAATAGGCAGTTACAATGGAAAACCAAGATCTGCAGTAAATAGATAAGTAGAGAAGCAAAATAGCAAGGTAATACCTCACTGCAGCAATACCCAAACACACTTTTGCACAACTGCCTTGTATTTATTTGGTGTATTGAGATGCTCTTTACAAATCTGATAATAAGTTAATGTGATCTACAGTAACGTCCAATTGCCACAGATTTGTCATGTCAAAAAATTCTGTAGCATTGAACAGCATATTTTAAAGCTTCTCACATAATCCATAATAACAAAGGTTATACAGCAGTGACTCATTTGTAACAGTATAGTCATACTACATTACGCAAACACTCTATCTGCACTTTTTCAACATTGTGTGTCCATGTGGTGCCTTTTTTGCAGAATTTGTATTGCCCTTGTTTGCCTGTATTATCTGTGAAATTAGAGATGCATCTCACTGGCGTATTCCTTTGTGTTCTTGACATATTTACAGCATGAAAACAATGATCAAATTGTCACGTTTGCTGTACATATTGCGATGTTGGAGTACATGTAAGAGTAATAACAATGTCTATATGTAGATCTGCTTGTATAGAGTAACAGAGGGTGCTAGCAAGAAGAAAAAAAGAAAGAAAATTATGCATATGACCATAGACCACAGATTTACGTGAGCCTAAACATGCATGTTTTGGTCTATGGGAGGAAACCAGAGTACCCACAGAAAACTCATCCAAACACAAGGAAATAGGGATGCAAACAATGAATCGATTTATGATTAATTGTTGAATGGTTTACTAGATTATAATCTGTTTCAATTAACTTATAATGTTTGCTTAGATGGACAGAAACGCCCTCTCTGAGACTCTGTTTCAAGTCCAGTCAAAAGTACAGACTTCCAACTGGAAACCAAACCAGAAATACGAGAAAAATATGTCCTAATTACTGGATCCTGATCTTGCATTTATGAGAAACGTTAAGTGTTGAGTGTCATAGCTGACCTGCACTGCAGGAATAATGAACAATAAGTGAACTATCTGATTTGAGATGCTTTTATTTCCTCCTAGATATGAGACACTGGGACATATTGAATTTACTTAATGTGAAAGGTGTTGTGTCTGCCGGTTTGTTAATAAATCCACCTGCACACCAGTCCTTAACGAAGTGTATTACCCACAATTCATTGCTGTATGTGACATTTGAATTAAAAGGCAGATCTATGGTAATGTCCACCAAACACTCTACAGACTAGTGGTGGCAGTTATACACTTAAATTAGTCTGCCACTGCCAATAGGATCCAAGAAGAAGAACTTATAGAAGAAGGCTTGTACTTTGTTGTATAAGCCTCTTCGGTTCATGCTTTTTCTTCTCCTAAAAACGAATGCTTGTTGTAGTTGTACTATCATTTTTAGCAGTACAAATGCCAAAATAACGACCGGTGCAACAGTTTTAGATATTTCATTTAAAATGCAGAGGCGCAAATCGATGACGTAACGTGAACTGCCCCAATTCTTCAATTTTTGCACAATTGTAACCTGCATACTCGAAACCTTATGTGCACTTGACTGAGTACACACTTCATAAAGGGGCATAAGGTGTAGAGCAAGTTTTGGAACCAGGCCTAACTTGATCGAACATAAACTCAAAACAATAGTTCCTTTTGTTAAATCCGGGACCTCCTATGTCCTCATCTTTTCTTGTGAGATCAGGATCTCATAATTCTGAGACCTTTTCTCATAATCATGAGATCAGGATCTCGAGAAAAGGAGTCAACATTTTTTTCTTTGGTGACTGCAGTGCTCTTCAGTAACAGCGAGAGTGGGAGAAAGTAATTACATTTGTGATATTTGTAGTGCTACATGCATGTTTGGATTTTATAGTTAGGTTGTAGTTCAGTGTTCCAACACCAATCAGTCTGGAGATGAGGTAAGGTTTTAGGAAGAATTTCATATTGAAGTTCATCTGTAGTCTCAGATTATTTCAAGTGAAAATCTTTTTTCTTTTAACTTGATAGAAAAATCTGAAATTTCTGAACCTGAGGATGTTACTGTTTTCATTTTCACTGTATGTTTTTGTAAACAACAATAATTAATGTAGAAAAAATATTTTTGTTTTTGTTACCAGTTTTATTTTTGACCTACATTATGTAATCGGCGAAAAAAAGTCCTCATTCTGAGTGGGACATTACATGAAAGTGTTATATTTCTCATATAGATGCCAGCTACAACAAAAGATTAACCTATTTCTGGAGGTGTAATATGCTTTCCCAGGAGTTTGGTTTGTATGTAACATTTTTATACACTTATCAGGACAAAAAATTATTACTATACATATACGCAGTTAATGCTGAGGAACCATGTGTCTTTGTGAGAGATACATTGTTGGAGTCAAATTATATAATATGTTTTTAACAGTTCAAAGGTACCCCACACTTTTTTTGTGTGTGTATGTAACCCAAAGAGTTTACCACCATGGTTCAATCTAAACAGTTCGAATCCTAATATATACGAGATGACAATGAGTTGTGTGTTGGGAAACAGATAGTTTTCTAAATTAAAATATAATTAAATTAATTCAAACTTGTCCATGTCTCTGCATGGAAATGACTACAATAATTATCACATGACCACGAGTTATGTCATGGCCATGCATTAATTTCTTTTATCTAATGTCACCAGGTGGGCTTTGTAGTAAAGTGGAGCGCTTTCGAAATGTCACACTAAAAACAAAGGCACCAAAATTGTTGTTTTTGTCACATTTTTATTGTTGTAATGAAGCAGCATCACTGATACAAAAAAAACCAAAACATTTTTGTTACAAATCTGATTGTTTAGCATGATCCAGACTGAGCAAGAACATTGAACAGCAGAAACACAGACCGTGCTTCTTCTTAGCTGAGGGTCCGTAGAAAAATAAGGCAGGTGGTTCCGTACAACCTCTTTATTGCTGGTGTCTAGTTCACAGATCTACAAAAAAGGTATCTCAACTTCGTCATGCATTTTTATTTTACAAAACAATTAAGGTCACATAGCTCCGCAGAGTGTGGGGACAAATAAAATCCAGATCTAGAACCGGAGATACTCGTTGCTTAAGGAAGCTCTTACATTTGCAGTAGTTGTTGTAGTTTCAGCATAATATTTGTAGAGGAAAGCTGATTTATTGAACATTCAGAGAACTTCTTCAACAAAGCCTGATCAGGCTGTGGAAAGTTTCAATTCAAGTAAATAAACTTCACCAAACCGGGTACTTTAAGAGATGTTTCGATGACAGCAGGATGTCACCTCCGGTTCTGTCCTGGTGTTTCGAGGAACTGTTTTGTGTATTTTGTCATCCTGAGTTTAGGATTTAATCTGAATGTTCTCAGCTTGTTTCTGTACCTCATTTTACTCGTAGCTTATTCATTTCAACCCAGTGTTGGTAAGCAGAAGACCAGTAAGCTGCAGAAAATGTGTTGCCTTGAGAAAACCATGTACTGAAGTGGGCTGTCAGATTAATGCGTCTTAATATGAGGTTGACAATAAAACATGAAAAAAGGGTATTTTAAGGAACAAAATTTCTACAAATGTACAAGCTTTAAAAAAAAAAACTACTGTCAAACAGCAAGTCGAACAAGTCGAATATATATATATATATAATATAATACATACACCAAAACAAACACTTGATTGCAAAATACTTCTCAAGTACAATACCCCCAAAACCCACTCAAAGGCCAGGACTGTCAGTGTACCATAAAATACAGATTATTTACAACACATATACAATTAGATTACAATTATATAGACTGTTTGTAGTCCAAAAACACACACATAAAACACCATTTCATTTGAAATATCTATTTGTTTTATGTACTTAGATCCACAAAGGATCTATAAATGTTGTCCACTTTGGCTAAATGTGTTCATGACACTTTTAAAGGCTCAAGGATTCTGGATAAAATGAGTCCAATCTGAGGTTCTGTTCTAATTAAAAGACACTTTTATCAGAGGCCAACAATGAAGAATGACGACCAAAAGGCACGATTTAAAATGCAGGATTTACATCATAATTCCATAAAAAAAAATCTGATTAAAAGGCATATAAAATTTAAGTCGACTAGCGGATAACTTGCCTGAGCTTAGATAGAAGTAAAAAACACAGCAAGACTAACTTATTTTGTGTGGCACATTTTAAAAATTGTTTTTGTTTTTAAAGTGTGCTTAGCATTTTTTTGCTAGCTGGGATTTTGTTCGGAAAAAGGATTTATTTTTTTAAAAAGCTAAATAAGAAGCTGCGCTTAGCTGTGGTTAGCTAAGCCAAGCATAGGAAAACCTGCTAGCCATGGCTAACTAAAATAAGACAATTTATCACTTTCATTTATTTCTACGGCTGAGATTTTATTGGAAAAATGATTACTGATTTTATTTCAAGCCTAAATAGAAAGCTAACGCCTGACGATAGCTAACTAGACCTAGCATAAAAAAACATGCCATCTACGTGCTAGTATCTTCTGCAACAAAAAGTAAATATTTTTTTATTTTAGAGTTTTTAAAAGTAATTTTACAGCAAAACAATAAAAATATCTTAATGCTATATTCCACACAATTGGGTTTATGCTTTTAAATCAAGCAATGCTAATTTATGATTGAGTACCTAAAGCTAATGTTAATAAAGGCACCTTGTTTTAAACTATAATGGGCAATACAGCGATTTCATTTGTGCTTTCATGTTTGTCAAAGATTGTTTAAGTAATATAAAGGCAATAAATGTTTATGAGTTTGTTACATCACCGAAACACAGTTCAAATAAAAAACTTTTGAGGAATATTGTAGTGTGATAATTGTATTAAATTTAGATTAAATTTCCTGAGGATTCGGCTGCTTCCAAAGCTTTCCCTGTGGTGTGGAAGTTGGAGTTTTCACGTTGTGAACTAGCCAGGAATCTCCCAGAGCTGAGACTCCGACTCAGAAAGTTGGAGATTTCTCACAAGCCCTGACCTCAAAAACCAATATAGCTGCCAGTATGGTGATAGTTGCAGTAATACTTTTGTCAGTTTGTCATTAAATCAACCACACAAAATACTACTATTTTTAGCAGGAACGTTTTCCTCCAATACTTAAGTGACGTACATTAGTCGCGTTTCCATTGACCATGAAAATGCGCAAATTAAAATTTGAAAAATAAATTTGCTTAATGAAAACACGTCAATTTCGAAAAAACTTCCCTTTTTCGACAAAATTGTTTTGCGCTAGGA
>JARVJO010000180.1:14799455-14810891 GCA_031762555.1 Cynodonichthys magdalenae | reverse complement strand
TCCTAACCAGATGCCCGAGCCACCTCAACTGGCTCCTCTCGACGTGGAGGAGCAGCGGCTCTACTCTGAGTCCCTCCAGGATATCTTATCTTATCTTATCTTATCTTATCTTATCTTATCTTATCTTATCTTATCTTGTTAATTTTTAGAGTTGTTCTTACCATAACATATCACTTTATTTCTAAAGCACTTAAAAAACAGCTGACCGAAGGGCTGTACAAAAATATAAAAGAAAACATAAGAATAAAACAGTAGGACGAGTGTAAAAAAATAGAACTCAAAATATCACAGATACAAGAAAAGAGTACAACATTAAGACACAGATGCTAGCTCACTCTGGGTTAAAAGCCAAAGAGAAAAAATTTAAAAAGAGAAAATAGTTAGAAAGATTTCTTCATAATTAAACAGTAATTTATTTCAATTGTTTTATTATTTTACCTAATTTTTTTTAGTGTTTAAAACACCATTTTTACATATTTTGTGTAGATTGTGTCCTCTGGATTTTCTGCTGCATCAACTCGGCTATATTGTAAATGAGGACGCTACGTCAACATACTTCTGAGGTTTAAATGAATAAATAAATTAGTCTGATATCTTGTATTTTTTATGAAGCAGTTAATTGAAATACACCACTTTTTTAGATTTACCAGACACTTAAGGTCTTTTTTTTTGCACAAAAGTATTGCCGTTAGCAGCCTTAGTTGTACACAATTGGTGGCATCAAACATCACTAATGATGGGGATGTCTTCTGGATATCAATCATAGAGGGTTTATGGACACATCCCACTGGGAGGAGACTCTGTGGCAGGTTCAGAATTTTCTAGAAGGATTATGGTGGTCCTCTCTGTCCTCTCTGGCCTGTGTTTTGCTGGGGTGAGAGATATCTGGGATTCCCTTGTGGACCTGTTGACTCCATGACCTCAGATAAGTGGAAGAAATTGGATGGATGGATGGATGGATGGATGGATGGATGGATGGATGGATGGATGGATGGATGGATGGATGGATTTTCATCTTCTGATAAATTATCATGTGCTCAACAAAGAGTGAGATTAACTTGTTTCCAGTTTGAAATATCTTGTCAGTTTTGGTAAAAATTGCACCAAAAAACAATTTTTTTATGTTTGCAGTGTCGAAATATAAATTTAATAAAAGTTCAATGGGGATAAGTTTTTGTGGTTAGTTTAGGCATAACCTCCAGTTCTCTTTCACTCGCCTGCCTTTTGTAAATGTAAAAAAAAAAATACATCTCATGCCAAACAAAAGGCTGGCAGAGGCAGGGAGTCAGTGGGTTCACAGAGGTCCACCCTGGGTGGAAAGTTTTGGGATAGCTAGATGAGAGGCCTCCCCTCCGGGGCCCCTAAGATTAACGTGATCCCCCATTTGTAAGGCTGTCATAAAGAATGGGCCGCTAAACCACTTTCCCACCACTAAGAGGATTACAAAGGTAAAGCTCTCGATTGGATAGATGCTTCAGCACATGTAGACATTGTAATGCAGAATTTAATATTTCTTGTATTAAGTTAGATTGAGATTCTGACCAGTGGATCAGAGTGGCTTCTTAGCCCAACATTTATTTTAGATGTTAGCCTAACCTTGGAAAAGAAACATGGAAGTTTCTACTGAGCAGAGCAATGAAACTGGTCTTTGATTTCCTCAATATGTTGGAAATAATTGCTCTTCTTTATTGTTTAAAAAATGTCCTCGAACTTTGGTACAAAATTTCACCAGTGAAACGCTAAAAGCAAAAGTATGTTTGTTTAGGGGTTTTTTTAGCTCAAAACTCAGTTGAAAACTCAACTGGAACACCAGTCTTGGGTGAGATGTTCCAAAAGATTGATGTTGCTACATCATTAGTCATTCATCAATCCATCCTTTTTCTTCGCCTGTTGTTTCCGTTCCACAAAGTGTGGGCAACAGGTGCCTGTTTCCAATGGTCAATATGCGAGAAGCAGGGTACACCCTGGACAGATTGCAAGGGCTACAGTATAGGACAGAAAATCAACCTACACAACAATGGACAAATCCTTCTGATTTTCTAACAGTGGTGATATAGTTTCCAAATCTGACTTCCAACTTCTGAGGTACATGAACGCAGCAATAAGTTCAGTTCAGCTAGTGGGGACTTAGATTTTAAACAGTTTTTTAAAGAGTACAGTGCTGACCTGAGAACCAGCATGAAATAATACATTGTGACTGTAACATTTGTTTGTAAAACCCAAGCATAAATCGTTTCTGTAAAACGTTAGTGATGGTTTTTGAACTCTGTGGGATTTCCCACTGTTTTTAAGTGGTCTTGTTTAGCTAACGAGTGTCGCTGTCTTCATTTCCCATCAGGATCAACCACGCCTTTGTGTTAGTGTTTGTATATTTGTGTGTGTGTGTGTGTGTGTGTGTGTGTGTGTATGTGTGAACGACATGATAAGGTTTCCAAAAGATAACTCACTTCCTCTTCAGTGGATTGTTTGCTTTTCAGTCTGATGGCCACCAGCCTCCTTTGTGTTGGCAGTGTCCAACGACAGGGCAGTCATATCGACACACCCGACGCCCTGAGAAAAAAGACACACATATTTTAACACGTGCAAAAGCAGCAAAAGAACATGGAATGCAAGATGAAAGGGCAAAGTTTATTTAAGCAAAATCCTTATTGTAACACGTCATGATAACCCATATGTTTTGGTTCCATAGGAGCAGAAGTAAACATTTCTCTACGAGCTCCCTCCTGAATCTCCAGCTTAGTTCGTCCTGTTTAATTATCTTCTAATGGAAAGAACTTGGTTACATCTCTTGGATTTCCACCAGTAATGATTTTTTTCTCACACCAAGAGCCAGGGAAACAAAAACCCATTGACCTCTATTTTCTTAATAAGGCTTGGCTAATCATATTATCTCTCTCTTGGAAACGAAATAAAAAAACACAATCTGTCTTTATTGTAATAAAGATCCTCCTCAGTGGCTAGCTGTTCCAAGAACACACAGTAGGGATGAGGTAGGTATCCCCTGATCTAATGTGAGTTCATGTGAAAAGGTAAAACCTCTCAGAGGGTAGAGGTGTTGTTAGTGATCCAGCCTGAACTCAAGAGGGGGGTTTGGTAGGATACTGGTGGGGTTAAACATAATGTGCTCAGGGCTAAAGGTGGTGAACTTATAAGAACATGGAGGTATTTGAGTACAGTCTCTGTGGGTGAAGGTCACGTCTAATTAGAATCAGTGTCACACAACTGAAACTGTGTGAAAAGTTCAAAGGTTTTTATAACGTTACAAACTGTTATTAAATGCATGTGTATATTATAATATTCTGAATTGTGTACCTGATTGATTGAACTGTAGGTGTGAAGCCGACCAATAATTTAATGTACAATACTGTCAAGCCTGTTTTATTGTTGTGGCAATGAATGTAGTGTCCCCTATTAATCCCTTTTAAAGATAGACTGACATGACCTTTGTTTTTAACTGCTTTCTATGAGTTTGGGACATGCCTGTGCTGGCTTTGTTAGAATCATCAACCTAATTTGATTTAATGTGAACATTTCGACCAGTACCGTACTTTATTTATTATCTTTATCATTGAGATCACATATTTCTTTTTCAAGGGAGGCCAGGGCCTGAAGACTGCCTAAACATTCATGGTTTACCATTGTGAAAGAAAAACAAAGTATCTGGAGAAAACCAGAGTGCCCAGAAAAATCCAGAATCTCTAGAGAAAACCAGAATGTTCAGAGAAACTTGAGGTAGCTGGAGAAAACTGTAGTACCCAGAGAAATCCAGAATATCCAGAGAACAACAGAGTATTCAGAGAAAATTGTGATATTTGAAGACAACTGGTGTAACTGGATAAAACCAGGGTATCCAGAGAAAACTGGAGTACTCAGGAAAAACATGGGTAGCTAGAAAAACTGGAGTACCCAGAAAAATCTAGACTATCCAGAGAAAACTGAAGTATCCAATTCACTTAAATTTAAAAAAACTTTATTGATCCCAAAGGGAAATTACAGTCCATCCAGATTATCCAGAGAAAACCAGAGTATCCAGACAAAACTGGGATATTCTAAGTAAACTGGACTATAAATGGAAAACCTGAGTACGGAGAAAACCAGAGTATCTGGAGAAAACCTGCATACTCAGAGAAAATCAGAGTATCCAGAGAAAGCATGAGTATCAGGAGAAAACCAGAGTACCCAGAGAAAAGAGTAGTACCCTGAGAAAAGCATAGTACCCAAAAACAACATAGTATCCAGAGAAAACTGGGAAGAAAACTGGTGTACCTGGAGAAAACTGTGATATTCTGGGATAACTGGACTATAAGGGGAAAACCAGAGTGGAGAATATGGCGTCCAAAGTATACAGTATACAGAGAAAACTGGGATATTCTGTGAAAACTGGTTTACCTGGAGAAATCCAGATAAAACTGGACTATCCAGAGAAAGCCAGAATAACTGGGAAAAACCTGGGTAGCTGGAGAAAACCGGGGTATTTGGAGATATCCGGAGAAAACCAAAACAAACAAACAAAAACAATTGCAAGTTACACAAATAGGAAACTTTATATATAATAAAAACTACTTTAAAAATTTTTACCTTTATAGACCAAATACGTAAATCTTTCAAACATGGCTTTAAATTTTGAATCTTTCTTGACACATCAACATAATTGTTGCTTATTACAATTGTTTTTAAAACTAGACAGATAGTTTTGAGCCACCTAAGAACTCTGATCTGTACTTGCTTTTAAACAATCTCCATCCTTATGAACAGTGTTTATGTATTTTGAGTTATTTAAAACCATGTGTACGCAGATATTTTTAGTGTACAAATGTTCATGCATATGTTGACTCAGCATACTTTTTCAGGTAGGACAAGTTTATTTTAGTTCACCTAAATGCTTACAGGAACTGAATGAACTGAATTTACTTCTGCTTGTTATGCTGCAACATTGAGCACGTTGTCTGTCCAAAACAATAGTTGGTTTGTTTTTGCATTTTCTCCTCATTGTAATCAACCATTTGTGTGTTTTTATTTTTTGACTGTTTTTAATTCTGTTTTTTAGGACTTTAAAAACAATTATTAAACATAAGGGATAAATTTAACAGAACAAATTATAAATTTGAAACAAAATGTTTAAAAATTGGCATATTTCAAGATCAATACAAATATGTTTGTGTTCAAGCAAAAAGTGGACTCTTCTTCAGGTTGTGGTTTCCTTTACTGATAATCAGAAAGGAAGTCTGATTCTTGCATCATTTCCTCCTTCAAGTAAGAACATTCATTTGACAAGCTCAGACATAGATGCAACCAAGCATTTCTTGCTTCATCTCATTTTCTTATAAAGGTACATACACTGCATATGGATTTGTTTTAAACCCAGAATCAAGCACACACCCATACAAGTTTGTTAAACAGCATTGTTAAGGGCTTAACAAGCAGAGGCAAATAATCACTGTACTGTACACTCCTAGCCTCTCAAATCCAGACTACATTACAGTGAAAGCCTTGTGTTTTAAACTTCTCATAGTGACTCCATGTGCTGGAGCCAACACAGAGTGAGCATTATTCAAAGCAGCTGCAGCAGTTAGTTTGTTGCAGCAGTGTTTGTGAGTTGAATGTAAAGAGAAATTATGTAAATAGTGAAGTGACTAATTTCAATGGCATTTGAAAGTTTGCTTCCCTTCCCTTCTTTTGTCTCTGTACTTACTTACTTCGCCCTCTTTCATGTGTTTGTATTGTTGCTATACTGGATTTATGACAAAATGTTCTTTAACTTTTTTTTTCATTCAGGTTTTGCACACACTTTGTCCTGTTCTACATCACTGTTCAGTTGCATGGAGTCACTCCCGGCTGTGTGCTCGGTACCATAATCTCTATATGTTTATGAATTTTATTACCTTTAATTTTGGTGTCATGAGCTATTGGGTCACCAATGCTTAGACCACACTGATCCCTGCTGAACCCCCTGACCATGTTCCATTTATTTTTTTATCCTTCTTAGAATTTGCAGGCGAAATCCTCAATGAAAGACACACATAATGAGGCCAGTAAAATGCAAAGAAGTGTGGATGAATGAGAGAAACATAAATGTGATAATATAGTGGGTTAGTGTAATTACCAGTTGTGGGCATGTTTCCACTAATCAGCTAACAGCTAATAACAAAACTTATTTCTTGTTTCGCAGATTCACTATGAAAATTATGTTTTGCTAACTTTAAGTCAGCTAAAAGCTAACTAACTAGATGTTAGTGTTAGCTTCTGCTAAGTTTTACATGTTTAGCGGTTTAGCTTAGCTTCTACACTTTTTTATGTTAGCAAACTTAATGTTTTTTAGCATTAACAAAGTTCTATGTTTATTTAGTTATGAGTTAGCAAAGCAATTTTTTTGTTAGCTGTGTGTCCATCACTGGTACTTAGTATTTGTTTTTTTTTCACTTGGTTACATGAAACCTGAGATTCTTTATAGGTGAATTATGTGATTATTTTAGGTTTTCATATGCAACATCATCAACATGAATTACATTTTAATTTTAGATTTTGAATGATTTAATTTGAACTGTTTTTCACCAGATGCAATGATTATGCAATATACAACTTCATTTATTTTTTTTTTCAGTTTACCTGGCTTTTAAATATATATTATGTGTCTAAAAACATGTTTGTCCAGTTTTCCAAAGTCTAACTTGTCAGGATGGAATGGTACAGAATCTGTGAGCTCACGTCACATGATAACAAACCCAATGTGAACACTTTGTGCAGGTACAGAATTAATATTGTTGTATAACATCTCAACAAAGAAGGATTTATTTATTTCCAGAAACATTTTAGGGGTAAATATATAACTCTTTACACACTTGTCTGGGTTGTTGCTGTGAGACGTTTTCATGGGAAACTTCATCTGCACATCTACATTGAACATTCTTTCTGAATGACTCACGTGTGTAAAGTTAATATTGTACCCTGATGAATAATTAACAATCATAAATCATTAACCACTACTGCTGTTATAAAAGTCCAAGCTGCAGTTGGGGAATGTAGTTTTTTTAGACTATTCCAATGACACAAAAAACAATAAAGCAATTATGTTAAGAATGATACAACTTTTGCTGAAGTTGCATTAGAAGGAAGTGTTGCATTCACAGATGAACATTAGGCTGCAGCTGACAGGGTAATGATCTCTTAGTAACACCAGCATTAATAATAGAATGGAAAAAGAACACTGGGAGATTTACCTTACACACACACAACTGGAAAAGCCAGTGAATAAGGATATGAGCACTGTCACATGGGTTTGGGCGTAATCTCATTCAAACAAGGAGGACTGCTTTGAAGTGGTTCCCACCAAGACCGACAGAGTCCACTTTGCCATTTAAAATCCTAAAGTGGATCTGTTTGTCATTAATACACTCTAAAAAAAAGAAATGTTGGATTTACTCAACCATGTTATGTCAACTGGTTCCACTTAACTGAGATGAGTAAATTCAAAGCAATATACCAGATTTTTAACCATGAGTATGTTGCTTTGAATTTAGTTAACTCGGTTAAGGGGAACCAGTTGACATAACATGGTTAAGTAAATCCAACATTTCATTTTTAGAGTGTATGATGGACTTTAATCTGCCAAAGAAAAATGCTTCAGTTATGTAAAATCCATCTAAATGTTCTGGTCCAAGTCAAACCAAGTCAGCCAGTTAGCTAACCACCTAACCATACTCTAGTCTTACCAGACCAGACCACAGTCTTATCAATCTAAATAAAATTTCACAAAATTTTCTGAAGAAAGATAATTTTGACTGTTTTGTCCTGGGTTTGGGGCCCCGACAGTACTAGTCTAGAGTAGAACACATGTCCGAGTCTGTAGAGACTGTCCACTAACCCTAAAGACGGACATGATCAAAACCTTTATTTTACTCTCTGTGAAAACATTTAATCTGAAGTGAGTTTTTTCTTCAGGCTGCCTGCTGCTCGGTGGCTGTTCTTTTACAGGACACCCCCCCGGGTCAACTCTCTGTGTTTGTATACAAGAACACGTCACACTGTGCGTAAAGACGTCCCCACCCATCAGCTCCCCCTCCCTGCTGCTCGGTGTGAATCTGATGCAATAAAGGCAGCGCTCATATCCCGCCTCCATCAGAACCACCGGCTCTGCTGGCCGAACACGATCATCTCCGGGATTTTACTCTATTTTTATTTTTATTAAATCCATCCAAATTATCTGTAACTCTTCTATTTGTTACAGGGTTTTGACTTTTACTTGAATTGTTTTTTTGTTTTTTCAAGATCATTTATTTTTGATCAGTTCATTCATTTTTATCGCATAGAAATTAAATATTCACAAGGATTTTAAAAAAAATTATTTCTGTGAAGAAATTCTACGGATTCATCTGAGTTTTGGGGTTTTTCTCCCATCTGAAAGGATTTTGGCTTCATCCTCCTTCATCTTGTAAAGGTGAGAAGCCGGTTTCTCTCATTCTGAGGGTGGAAAATTACCAGCTGTAGGAGGTGCGCGTCCACATTACAGGAAGCTGCAAATTCAAACAAAACGATTTTTGTGATGCCTTTCTAATTCATCATCTTATTATTCATTGAACCTCAATTTAAAATTGTATTTGTGTTATATTTGCATTTATGAGTAGCTAAAAGCTGTTTTTTTCCCTGGATTTTTATTTATTTATTTCATGTCAATAAATAATGGAGGTGTGACAGTGATGCTGCAGTTCTGGACACCAGGATATTCAGCTCTTGTCTCACACACTGTGGTGGAAAGTTAAAGTGTGTGTTTGAGTCAGAAATGTAGACATGAGTCAGGAGACACAGCCATGTCCATAAAGGGACAACACGTGTCTTTGTTTCTGTTAGACCCGGCTGTGGAAACAATGACGTTAAGTCCGTTTTTGCGCATTTTTAAAACTTTTTTTTTTTGCTTTTTTGTTTCTTTTTT
The DNA here is from genome assembly GCA_031762555.1 of Cynodonichthys magdalenae. Taxonomy (NCBI): domain Eukaryota; kingdom Metazoa; phylum Chordata; class Actinopteri; order Cyprinodontiformes; family Rivulidae; genus Cynodonichthys; species Cynodonichthys magdalenae. Next base: position 14,801,965 of record JARVJO010000180.1, on the reverse strand, counting down.
TGCACTGCCAGAGACTAAAGTCCACATTTTTATAAACTGTTTTGACTAAATCATATTAATATTTTCAGTTTATCTAATAAAAGGCAGCCTGAGTGGATTTTCATCATGTGTCATCTATCATGTTTGAAATAATCTGGTTGTACGTCTCGAGGGGTTTTTGTGGATTAAAAGTCATTGGCGCGCATTGCGGATTTTTAACAACGAGCATCCTTGAGCAGGATGTAACTCCGGTATTTTTCCACTTACCGATGCGTCATCACCCCCCTCCCCCCTCCCCCCATCCTTACCCCTCCCTTTACAGAAACAGTCACGTGATCTGGTGCGGCTCAATAGGCGCGCGCAGGTTCAGAGGCTGGGTGCAGACATTAATAATAATTATTTAAAAAAATACTAAATTCTCTTCTTCCTTTCAGCTCTAAACATGCCCAATGAGAAACAGCCCGCTGCTGAGATGAAGTGTCTGAGTGCTGCTCCGGATGATGACAGCAGCAGCACCAACAGCAACGACTGTGGTTATCATGACTTTGGCAAGAAGGTCCCTCTGGACAGGTGAGGTTCAAATCCACAGTAAAACACCCCCAACTTCACCCGATACGCACACACGCTCAACTTTTATCTCTTCCTTTTAAAGTCAATATCCTGATTTGGACGCAGAGAGTCAAAACTTCCTCCCTGAAATCCACTCCGGCAAGAAGAAGTATGAGGCAGAATATGTAAGAGCTTTTTCCAAGTAGATTTATCAGAATATAATTTCCCTCCGTCGTTTCTGAGTGTCTCGTGTTTTCCGCAGCACCAAGGCAACGCCTCCTTTGGGATGTCCGTCTTCAACCTGGGTAACGCCATCATGGGCAGTGGCATCCTGGGTCTGTCCTGGGCCATGGCCAACACCGGCATCGCCCTGTTCGTGTAAGTGTTTTATGAGTAATTAAAGGTTACTTTGATGAGCCTGAAGGAGTGGAGGCAGGTGTGGTTTAGTCTTCTGCTTCAAGGTCTCAGGTCCTGATGTTTCATGGATTTCAGCAGCTGCTCGACCCTGAGAGCAGATAACACTGGGAGTTTGCGATTGTTCCTTTGCACTCAAGTTTCAAAAAGAAAGGGGCTTCTTGTTTGGCAGGAGTGCACCCTGTTGGTTGCTCAATGCATCGAATTTTATAAAGCCTTGAACTTGAAGACATTTTAAGACCTTTCACCCCGTAAGCCACGCGTCTGATTGGGTGTCTCACGAAAGTTGTGAGCCGTTTTTACAAACGCGGGGAAGCAGATTAGCCGAGCTAATCCTTCTGCACCAGCCGTTACGTAAACACAGAGATGCTAATAGAGGAGATCATGAATGGAGCAGAGAGGCTGACCAATCCGAGTCCACGATCTGCAGGGATGTCTGGGATTGTTAAAAAACCTCTGACGCAACCACTTACTGTAACAACCAATCTCTCGATTGTGATGATTCCCCATAAAAGGTCATCTGAGGTGTATATCTGCTGAGTTGGAAGGTGTAACGTCTAAGAAAAGCTGGTATGTAGACAGAGGAGGGGCAGCTAAGTCTGCCGGGAGGCAACGTCCACGATAAGTCTCAAATGGCGACATTGGGTGGGGGGATTAATTTTCACCTGGACTATAAATACTTCAGGACACACTGTCCCTGAGGCGTTAAGAGGATCCCATACAGGGAAACCTTTCGCCCTTTTCAATCCCTCTGATGTGTTTTAAACAGGATTTTTAGAAAACAAGTTTTGTCAAAATGGAAGCAAACCTTTTAAAAAACATTTTGAGTCTTTGTGAGACTAAATGAATGTGACACAGTAGTTACAACAGATCAATGCTAAGCCTTATTCTTTGCAAGTTAGCGTTTAATGTTTCCCCTTGTACACATTGGTTATGGTTCAACAGCTTAAGATCCTTACTGTGTGTTTGCAGGATTCTCCTCGTGGCTGTCGCCGTCTTCTCTCTGTATTCTGTCCACTTGCTGCTAAAAACGGCCAACGAAGGGGGTAAGCAGTCGTCCAACTTCCTATGTGCTCCGTGTTGCCTAAACGCCAAAAGTAAAATGTGTTTTTTGTATTTGTTTAAAGGTGCCCGCGTTTATGAGGAGCTGGGTCACAAAGCCTTCGGGATGCCTGGCAAACTCGCCGCCTCCTGCTCCATCACCATGCAGAACATCGGAGGTGAGGACCTGACTTTTCAACAAAAAAATATACAGATTTATATTTATTTGTTCACATTGAAACTCTTGGTTTTGTCTTCGCAGCCATGTCAAGCTACCTCTACATCATTAAATACGAGCTGCCTATCGTCATCCAGGCTTTTACAGGAGCCAACAACAAGTAAGTTGGTTTTAAACATCTAAAATCTAAACGCTTCAAAGTAAAAGATAAATAAAGAAAATGACTGAAAACTAAACGCTTGGACTGGTACAAGTAGCAAAATGGCTGCCGGTTGTTTTCTCAAGTGTTTAGAGAAGCAGAGTCTTTGTTAGAGGGTGGGGCGGGGGGGGGGGGGGGGTGTGGTTTCAC
>JARVJO010000180.1:14784306-14795776 GCA_031762555.1 Cynodonichthys magdalenae | reverse complement strand
GATAGATAGATAGATAGATAGATAGATAGATAGATAGATAGATAGATAGATAGATAGATAGATAGATAGATAACTGAAAAGATGAACAGCTGATGGGACCAGGCTGTCTCTATGGTTACTGGATGATACACAAGAGGAAAACTATCTGGAAATTAACTCGTTATCTCGAGAAAACACTCCTCATTATTTACATATTATGTCGTTATCACGAGAAAACCATGGGAAAATAATTTTAGTGGTAAACGGCTGCTCTCAGCTTCTGTAGACACAAATGTTTTTTTAGTGAGAAAAGTTTTTTTGAGCTTTTTTGGAGAATTTTAAATTTATTTCATTAATGTAGACCTTCTCACCACCTAGTGGTTCAACCTGGGTATTTCAGCAAGATTTCTTCACATAAACACCAGTATTATTGCTGGGGTCTAAACTAATAAGTTGGCTCATTTAAAAAGTTTATTTAATCTTCATTGAAAAGTTGAGCTCTATTTATAGTAAAATTATTTTCCTCTCCAGGCTATTTTGTTTCTGACATGTGGAATCATAGTGATGGTTGGCAGCATGAGTCTCATCATCATGGACTGGATCGTGAACAGCACCAAAGACAACGGACACTAAAACTCCAGCTTTCCTGATGGCAGAAACCAGGTTCTCTGACTTGGACTGTAACTAATGCACAATCAAGATCAAAATTTGTCACGAATGAAGAAAACTATAAAAAAACTCACTTGATGCTCAGTTTTGAGCTACTGAGCGACGGTCCATGCCATTCCTAGAGAATGTATCTGAACTTTGTACAGTACGCTGTTGTAGACCACAAAGATGGTGTTTTTTTTTCTTTTTATTGTAACTTTGAAAATGTTTTCATCTTTATATAGTTAGGGTACAGCAGAAAACAACTACATAAATGTGCCTCGTAGAGACGACATAGCGGTAGAGTTTAAAAAGCAGTGTACTCTTGGGTACGTGGTGTTTGAGTGCGTCTGTAGGCTCCAAACCACAACATCCTGCTGAGAAAAGTATGTAAAGACTGACCGGAGGCTACGTGACTTGAACATTTATCCCACGGTTATTTTTAAATGTTCCTCGTTTGTTTTATTTTTTTTTACTTTGCCAAAAATGTGTTCGTTAAACATCCTTGTATGTCGAAGAGCACCTGAGGTCCGGCACATCTGTCAGCGGAAACGTTTTCAGTATTTCTACTAAAGCTTTGTGACGTCGTTAGCAACTCCTGTGTCCGTTAACAGAACCAGACTGTGAGAACTGCAGAGTATTATACAATAGATCAAGACTTAAACTGTATTTAACACTATAGCTTTCTTTAAATTTTATTGGTACTCGATGCGAGGCGACAACAACGCAGCTTTAGAGGACTACACAAAATGGAAATCCGCTAATTTCCGGTTCTATCGCTCTACTTGTGAACATGGAGCCACAAAAACCGGAAATCCATTGATTTCGGTTTCCATCTTTACTCATGAATATGGAAACAAAAAAAATGTAAATCTTTGGAATTCCTGTTCCGTTTTCCAATCGTGAACATGGAGCCACAAAAAAACGGAACTTTGCGGATTTAAGGTTCCAACTCTCCGGTCATGAATAGGGAGCCGCAAAAACATTTCTTCACTCCTAACCAGAGTGAAAGGACACAATTCTTTTCTTTATGGGAGAACACTTTAAACCTGACTACACGCAGTGGTTGTGATATTTATCTGTTACACTCACAAAAACAACAAAGAACAACTGTATAAAGTGCAGCGTGCTCTTTAACATTACCAAACAAACAGAAGAGTGGATTTTGTGTTTTTACGTGCGGTCGCACGGTTTGTGCTTTTCGAAATGTTTCACAATGAAGAACGTGGGAGCTCAGCGAGAACTCGCTTCTCGCCACGAGACGACGCACTGTGCTTCCGACACTAACGCATCAAAACTGTTTGTCATCTATTTATGGGAGACCGTTTAATCAGTGTCATCTATTTTAATATATTTATATATTATTGTGTATATATGTGTGTGTAAATCTATTGTGTTTGAATGTAAATATGGTTTGCTTTGTTCACTTTTTTTCTTTTTTAAACCAAGAAAACATTGGCGATGTAAAAGAAAAAGGAGGTGAATTTGTGATGCTGTTTTTTTTAAGCTCCTGAATACAAAGATGATGGATCGAATTGTTCTTTTTGGCACAGCACGGTCGGAGAGGACACCAAACCTCTCCTGACCTTAGAGGCAAAAAGGGCTTTGCCCATCAGTATTAAATACTTGTTTCAATGAAACAACTATATGTATATTTTGTAATTAATGTCCTAATAAAACCAACTACACTCAACTTGGACTTTCATTGTTTTTTGTGGACTGCTCCAATTTTGAATTTACTATAGTTCAACCAGGAATCATATCATCTTTCTGCTTAAGTAATGCAATATAGATGTTATTGTAAAATTTTGAAGATTGGAATTGTTTAAAGATGGCAGCTCAACATCAGCAAACCAAAGAGCTGGTGTGGGGACCTGAAGATAAAAACCTCCAACCATCCAACAGGGGACGATAGTTCAGATTGTTCAGGAATATAAATACCCAAGGCATCTGGACAAGTACAGTAGTGGGACTCATCAAAATCTAAGTATTTCCTGCTCAGACTCAGATCCATAATGGGACAATGGTGTCATAAAAGCCAACTCAGTTGGTCCAACCTTATAGATCAGTGGTTCCCAAAATTCCCAACAAAAATCACTTTTTATTGACAAATGAATTATAATTTTAAGTCTATTGTTAATATAGAAGAAAAACATTCAAATTTCTACTCATTAATTTTTTTCACATTTGATTTGTGAGATAGGTGCAAAATAGAATATTTGGTTTCGATTTATTTTACAAACCAAGTTTATTTTGGAGTTCTGGATACACCACTGGTGGTAGAGCAATTTTCAGTCAAGATTAAAAAAAGTTTTTTTGATTTGCTTTGGAAATGACCCCCAACCAATAAACTCATGGATTATCCGAGCAGACCCACATCCCAGACAAAACTCAAACTTTTCAAGTTTTACAATGAAAGCAGCAGACATAATGACCATTGGGTTATTTTTCATTATGTACTTGTTTAACAAGCTCATTAACAACTGTTACTTTGTAGACTGAAGGCCCAGAAGTTGGTGAAACTCTTTAGCCAATATACTTAGCAAAAAGCAAGGAAATTTGTGTTTGGTAGATTATTTCTCTGTTGTAACAGTGATTCTTGGTAATAAATCTTTTACCAGACCCCTGATTGGTAGCACCTGGAGGTACCAGAAGCTCAAAACAAGTATAAATAGCTAACCACTTTAAACCTGAAGGAAAACTAATACAAATATTTTAAATTAGCTAAGAGATTAAACAAGTACGGAGGGTTGAAATCTCTTTTCTTGACAATATCGCCCTCTACTGGTCGTCTGTGGAAACAAGCACAAACTCAGATAAATGGCCTGTTTTTGCCTCAATACTTAAACAGTATTTTAAATTTGAATTAGCACCACAGAAAAAATAAGTTTTTGTTTTTCAAAAACATTAAAGACAAATTTTAAGATATAACATAAAATTGTACCCTCAGCATTAATAAAAACTAAGATATTGCACATAAATCATCTCATCAGAGGGTCAGTTTTCTGGATTTTAGTGAAGCTTTAATGTGACTTTAAATAACAGAATGAGAATGTAGGTAGTTGTATGTCCAATCTGGCTTTCACTATATATTATTTTCAAACACCTTAGAGTTAAAATTAGGACTACACTTTTTGTTTGTTCAAAAAGGCAAACCTCTATTATCAACTTCACTTAAGGGGATGCTTATATTCTGCACGGTTTCAAAGACTAGATTTAGATAACCTTTATTTTTAATAGATGAAAAACACCAGGCTGAAGCAGTGTACAAGAAATTAAACCATCATTTTTATTCAAATCTTTTGTCTTCGCAGAGATCAGACCTGATGTTAGAATGTGGGGGGTCAAAGCCACTGATATTTAGAGCAGAAGTGGGCGGGGCTTCTGAAAAAAACCTGAGAGAGAGGGAGTCATTTCCTCAATCATTAAAGCTCAAGTCAGGTTTCTTTTTACAAAATTATCAAAACTATGAAAGTGAACTTTTACACAAAAACACGAGCTTCAACCCCCACCTCCACACACACACACACACACACACCCCAGAACTGTCTCACCTCGTCGTACGATATGAAGCAAACAGCACACACAGAAGCTGCTAATTTATTCCACTGTTTTATGGATATTTTGCACAGTTCATGTACACAATCTGATATTTATTACACATTCAGGAAACAGGAACCCCTCTGAGACGTTATCTGTCACCCATTATTGATTGGGGGATTATACTTTGGATCCAATCAAGGATTAGAATCACAATCATCAGATTGAGCCACGGAGTTTCAAAATAAACAAAGCAATTTTGACTAAGATTTCACTGGAAATATTGCATTTTTTTCTTATTTTTTTCTTAAAAGAGTATTAATATTTAACAACCAGACTCGCTCCATGACATCATCGCTCACTCAAAGCTGCGCTCCTAACAGTAGTTTCCAAGTCCCGTGATTTATGCAAAATAAAGGGCTCTTGCATTACAATTTATGATCAGGTCATTCTTTTTTTTTAACAAAATATGAAAATCTATTAAAAAAAAAAAATCTTCATTCAATAAAAGGTAGATATAAGAAAAAAAAAAAAAAGCCAGCTCTCCATTGTCTCTCGTTTTGAGAGGCCAGGATCCAGCAGGAGGAAATTGCACTTGAGCAGCAGGATGGGTCTGAGGGGCGTCGCCGCTCCGCTCCGGCAGCAGCGTGGCTGGCTGGTCATTTCTTGCGGGCGTGTTTGTATTTGTCCACGTAGGCTTTAACCAGGTTGGCCACTTTACTAGAGTTCACCTCGCCGCTCTTACTGTGACAAACCTGACGGGGAAAAAACAAATCTGGTTAGATTTAATCTCTTTTCTGTTAGATTTAGACAGTGGAGAGCACAGTCCTGCTAATCCACTAACAGCAGAACTAGCTTCTCATTTAGTGGATTAGTTTTTTTGTTAACTTTGAGAAGTGATGAAGTTGGTTCTGCTAATTTTAAGTCCATTAAAAAAAATCACAAGTGTTAAACTTCTATATTTATGTCAATAATCTCGAATTAAATAAAAACTATCCTCTCTTACATGCAGTGATGGACATGTCAAGCACCATATCTGTTAGTCTGTTAGCATGTAGCACCTTTAGCAGCTAAACTTCAAACTAAGAAAAAAAAATAAAACACTTAATATTTAAATAATACAACAAAATGAATATATAGAAATTATGGTAGCACATAGTAGTATAGTAGAATAGAAAGGATTTGCTATTTGGTGTAAGTACAGATTTGATCAAAGAAATACTTTTATTTTGAAAGGATTAAACTGGAAGTATCACAAGTTAGAACTATAATTCTGGTTTGGATTGGCTGATTTGCCACAGATCTCGTCCAACTTCAAATTAAAATCAATAGAAAACAGTCCCACCAGTTTTCAACAATAAAGACTATTGACCGAGTTAGCGGTTACCATTAGCTTTCTCTAATTTCTTTATCAAGTTAGTGATTTATCGTTAGTGGAGCTAAGATTCTTGTTTAGTGGATTAGTGATTAGCAAAGGTAACATTTTGGTTAGCTGTGCCCACCAATGGTTCTAGATCAACAGAACATCAGAGGAAGTACCTTCTCTACTGCTTTGCGGACGATCTCCTTGTACTCTTCCTTGGTGATTTCCTTCTTTTGGTAAAATGGTTTGATGGCTGTTTTCACTTCATTTATAGCTTTCTCTTGGATCTGTTGTTTCTAGAAAAAAAAACAAAAGTTGACAAAGTACTGTAGTTTTACAGAGAACGATGAGACGAGCAAGGCAAGTCGTTACCTTCTCTTTCTTAGAGCTGTCAGCCTGAGCCTTGTGCTGGTTGGGCTGAGTCGTGGAGGACGGCAGCACCTGGCTGGGAGCTGGTTGTGTCGCTGCAGCAGCGCTCGCTTTGGTTGGCGTGATAAGAAGGGCGGGTTTGCCGTAACCAATAACTGTGCTCACCATCTAAAACAGAGATTGTGTCATTATTTTCATACTAAGAAACTCACACTAGAGTTTGATCGTATCGTATTTTTAATATAAATGTGTTGCACCTGAGTTGTGTGACTGTCAGGCTGTGCCGATGTTACTGTCGTCTGGCTGCCAGCCTGCATGGGTGGAGGTGGTGGAGGAGGGGGTGGGAGGCCCTGTGCGCCGACAGCGGGCACCTGAAGCAAGGGGATGGCGCGGTGGAGGTGCACAGGGACCTGAGGGGGCATGGCGTAGGGTGCCGCAGGCTGCAAAGTGACCGGCATGTGTCCCTGCAGGCTCTGGATGGGGTACTGATGATGATGAAGAACGTTGAGCTGAGGAGGATGAGGAGGAAGCACGTTCATCACAGCTACTGGGGCGTTTCCCGGGACTACCTGCACCTGGGGAAGTGGAGGAGGAGGATCGGTCTTTGGGGGATCTGAGGACACAAAAAACGGTGAATTTAAAAAGCAGAAAGGAATAGAATTGTTCACTCAAATGTTTTAAATAAAGTCCAACCTGCTGCTGCCGGCTGCTGCTCTTCATCTTGTCGGTTCCAGATGGAGCTGCTCGGTCCTCCTCGGTCTCTTTTAGAGTAATAATCCTGCACATCTGCAGGCAGAGTCCTCCGGACGGCCCAGCTGGATGCTGAAGACCAGCCTGACCGGTCCACCATAGACTCTCCTGACTCAGACTCCTTCTTTCGTCCACCACGGTTTTCATTGAAGCGGCTGTAGGAGTCGTTTCCTGAATTGTTGCCCTTACCTGAGAAGTTGTTCCTGGGTGCCCAGCGGTTGTCAGTGGTGTCTTCCTGTTGGTTGTAGAAGTTACGATTGCTACGTTCAAATCCTCCACGACCCCCTCGGCCAAAGGGCTCTCCACCGCTCCTGCGTTGGTCTTCCCAACGTGAGCCGGAACTGAAGCCAGAGTCCCGGCTCCTGCTCTCACTTTCACTCCGAGTCTTTTCTGTCACCCAGTCTGGATTTTCAGACCAACCCTGGCGATCGACAGAACTTTCTGGAGTAAGACCATTTTCGAAGCGGCTAGCGCCTCCATATCTTCGCCCATCGTGACCAGAGCCACCGTCACCCCCAGACTTCCATCCACCCCTACGTTCCTTCCTCTGGGGAGACCGCTCTCGGGAAGGTGCGCGGTCAGGGCTGGATCCTCGCCTGTAGGATCTTGTTCTTGATCGAGATCTAGATCTAGACCGAGACCTTGATCTAGAGCGGCTCCTGGATCTCCGACGCCTCCTGTCACGACTGCGGTTTCTCCTAGAGTAGTCTCGCTCTCCGTCTCGGTCCCTGTCTCTGCTGCGAGCTCGGGAGGAACGACTTGAAGGCACACTGCCGTCACGTTCTCTTGATCGTGAGCGTCTGGATGGTTCCCTCTTGGAGTCTCTCTGAGGTGACCAGTTGGACGTTGGGGAGTGGAAGCGAGAGCGCCGCTGCTTGTCGCTCTTCTTCTCTTGACTCATTTCCCTCTCCTGTCGTTCGGTGGCGCTGACATCCTTGGTGACTTGAGTGTTTTGGGTCTCTGAACCAGCTGGGGAAGCCTTTATACCTGGAAGATCCAAAAGGGAATTCTTCCCAAGTTCAATCAAGGGCGAACTGCAATCCATGGGCACAACGTTTGTGTCATCCTTCGATGTTCCATTGTCGCTGGGTGCACGGATGTCCTTTGAAGTTGGATCTTCCACCTTGTGTGAGGAAGTGTCCCCATTTGGCGAGGTGTCACATTTAGGCACGGTACCACCCTTGCCTACATCATCTTCCTCTTTGAGTGACGCATCCCCCTTTGGAAACATGACCTCTTTGGATGAGACGTACTGGTCTAGCATGACATTTACCCTGTTGGGCGAGGTACCACATTTGGCCAAGGTATCTTCCTTGACCATGACATCTTCCCCATTGGGCGAGGTGCCATCATTGGGTGAGGTGTCCCCCTTGATTATGGTATTGTCCCTATTCGGTGAGACATTGCTGTTGGGTGAGGCGTCTCCCTTGAGCATCGTATTCTTTCCATTGGAAGAGGTGCCAATTTTGGGTGTGCTATCTTCATCTGAGGCAGCGTTCTTTGCCATGTTTGCCTGTAACTCCCCACCAGATTGTGCCAATTCTTTGTGTAATTCAACTGTTAACTCTTTTGAAGCTTCTTCAGTGTTGGAGTCTTCTGACTGCACACAGATTTCCATGTCATCCTGCTCAGTGTGCTCATCACTTTGAGGAGACACCAAGTCTTTCAGTGGAGCATCTTCAGAGTCAGAGGAGGACTGTGAAGTTCTTATCGGATTCCTGTTTTCTTCAGCCATTACTGGGCTACCTTTCTCTTCTTCTTCCATTTTGCTTTCAGTGCGCAGAACAGGGCTACTTTGAGCCGAGTCTGAGGAACAAGAGAGATCACAGCTTCTATCTTCAGCTGCCTTTTCTTTTAGCTCTTCGTCAGATTGTCCCCGAGTCTCGTCATCACTCTGCTCAATACTATTTAAAGTTTCTGAACATCCTTGCTCCTCAGCGGAGTTGAAAACTCTCTGGTCTTCTTGGAGGCCACCTTCAGCCTCGGTTTGCTGCTGTTCTGAATCGTTCACATGCTGCTCTTCAGTTTCATCTACAATCTCTTTTGTGTCTTCCTCTTTTTCCTCCTCCTCATCATTTGCCGCTGGGCTGCTGGAATTTTTTCTCTTGGCTTTCCTTTTTCCGCTGGCCTTTCGATTCGTTACCCGTTTGCCCTTCCTCTTGGTCGGTGCCGGAGATGGTTTGGCCGGCTTTGCAGATTGCCCAGTGGATGAGTCGGAGTCCGACAAACTGGACTGTGTTGGTGATTTAGAATCAGATGTGGGAGCTTCTTCATTGATTTTACTGTTGCGTCTAGATCTTCTGGAGGGTATAGACACTTGTTCTTTGGTAGATGCTTTGGGTGTTGAAGACCTGCCACCCCGCTTCCCTCCTCCTTTAGGACATGTGACCGCACAGACAACACCCTGAAATACTGAGGGAGACAAAGATATATGTGTAAACTGGTGAGTTAATCGAGATCTTCACTTAATACTTTTATATTCAAACACATACGACATTTAGACTTCTGCCAAAATTTAGTTTTTTGACCTTTTGAGGTTATTTACCGTTGACTATATCAAACAGTGGACAATTAGTATAAACAATAAGAAGAACTGGAACTATGCTACTCAAGTAATTTCACAAAAAACAGATTCTAACTTGGGTAACTCGCCATCTTACAGTGAAGTCTTTAAACTTATAGTATAATGAAAAGTTTATACAAGTCATTTTCAATTAATTCATGTTTTTGTAACATTTAAAAGCTCTCAGGCAACTGTTCAGACAGTCTAGAACCATAAACAGTCCCTTTTATTTTTACTTGTATCAAAAGACAAACCCTAAAAGATCAGAGGCCTCGTGTAAAAAGACTTGCGTGGATTTCTTACTGAAACGTGGCGTGCGGTCAAATCCAGAAAACAGCGTACGCACAAAAATCTACGGCCAAATCCACGCACATTTCTTTTGTACATCACAATTAACGTGGAACTGAGCGCACGTGAGACACCTCCCCTGACACGCCTTCATTTACATATGTTGTTGTTCCTGCATGTGTGATGGACATGTTTGCGTGATCCCTGCGCGATCAGAAATGATTTCTAGATTCAGGAAAATAATGAATTAAACATAATGTGAGTGAGAAAAATTCCTGAGTAAACATAGGAGTAAAATGTTTGTCAAGCGCAAAGAACGAGTGATTTTGTGTCTCTGAGTGTGTGTGTGGGTCTGTGTGTCAAGCTGTTGTGATGCGCACCCAGCACTGCCATCTATTCTAGAAATATTAACTGCAAATATTAAACGCACAAGTTTAATAACATAATTACTGTAAACACAGAGAAACTCAGATGTTTAGTAGAACATAGATCTTTGTTTATTTAATAGTTGATATAAAGAAACGAGTCTCTGCACCTCAGTGGAATGTTTTAATGACGTCTCGTGATGTTGGCGATTTCAATTTTAGAATCATATGGATGAGGCTGTTGAGCTGTAAGCTGACAGACCGATCAGGACTGTGCAGGTCAGTCTGTCAGCTCCCTCTGGAAACCCCCTGTGGAACCAGTGTGAGCGCTGCTGCTGCACGGCTCCTCGCTGTGTTGCACTCCCAGAGCGCCCCAGTGCCAAGCTGCAAATGGCTGATGCAGTCGTTATCGTGGATCATAAAATCCTCTCCATTTATAAATACACACTCTGCATGTTACACTATTATATCCTCCAGTAAGGCTGAATCCGTTCCTGTTAAAAGGTATTTTTGGCACAACTTTGCGCGTCCTTTATCTATCTGTGTAAATGTGGATTTAATAATTGTTAATCATGTGTGTCTGGTATAAACAATAATCATTTTCACATCATTAACAGTTTCCCAGAATCACCTCTAAGTGTGAATTGAACCAAAACCACAAAAACGTGCACGCCAGCACTGGAGTTTGCGTAGGGCTGCGCACATTTCCAAGTTCATTTTAGTTTTGATACATCCGGAGTTTTGCGTGGAAAACGACGTACGCAAGCTTTTTGTGCGTACGCACTGTTGACATTGATACATGAGGCCCCAATTGTTTCTGGACCCCCAAAATTCTTCAAACCTGTTCAACTAGTTCCCAAACATTTTATCCAAAAAGCTGATGCCTACTGTGTCCAACACTTAATTCACAGCATCAAAATACAGACCTGACTCACCAAAATGACTCGGGTTCAAGAGTGAGTCGGAGGTAAACGATGATGAAATGAGTCCGTACGGAAACGAGTTGTTCCAACCACTTCTGTGAAAATGTCTGTGAAAGCAAACTCAACTGTAAAGATGTTCTTTGTGTGCAAGTTTAAGTTCTGGAGACAAACATGATACAACTAACAATGAGAAACTTAACTCAGCTGGCATCTTTCCTTTGAATCAAAGGATTAAGGTTAAGCTAAATAATAGACAGATAATCAGCTGGGTCTGCAGATTGTGAGGCTGGGTGCATCTAGGGTTGGGCAAAATGGTATTGTGTGCGATTCATCATCAGAAAAACTGTCACGATTAATATTTGACACCTTGTGATTACTGACTAATACGAGTCATTGCGGCGCAGAGCTAACGCTAACACCACTATGAACCAGTACAATGATGCGGACTGAGATTACAATGGCAAAGTATAAGCTGGAAAGAGATAACACAGGACGTTAGTTTGACTAACGATCTGTTAGTCTAATTTTAGAACACAGAGGAACTGTCCATCTGTCTTCTTCCGCTTATCAGGGGTCGAGTCGCAGGGGCAGCAGCCTAAGCAGAAAGACCCAGACTTCCCTCTCCCCAGCCACTTGGGCCAGCTCATCCGGGGGAATCCCAAGGCGCTCCCAGGCCAGCTGA
>JARVJO010000180.1:14756679-14778126 GCA_031762555.1 Cynodonichthys magdalenae | reverse complement strand
GGCTCGTTCACATAGACTTTGCATGTAAACCTGACGCTCCTGACGCTCAAATCGCGTTCAGTGTGAACGCAGCATTAGACCTTTTTCCACAAAATGTAAAGTTGCTATGTGTCAACATTGATCATCCACAGACAGTTTCTGCTCCGTCTATTCAGAAACCACGCCAAGGTGAACAGAAGTTTCAGTCCCAGCTGGAGTTTGTAAACACACATGGAGTGGTTAAACAAATGATCACAGAGTTATTTATTGTTGGTAAATGTTGCATCTGATTAAAGTTTTATACAATCACAGTGATCCTCTAGCAACGCAAAAGCAAACAGGTTTGTAGCCCTCAGAGAGTTCTAACGGTTTGGTCCAAAAATGTGATTAATAACGTCAAAAGACACCTCTACAAAAACTATTCCTTTAAAATGACAGCAATTCAACAGTTGGAGATCAGACATCTGGATTTTCTCACGTTTACTTCTGACTTAATCATCTCTTAATTCTTTCACTACACTGGCAAAGACAGCTTCTACTAAAAGCAACGAATTATAAACTCACTTTTTTCCTACTCAGTGAAGAAGGATCCTCATCGTTACCTGGAACAACAATAACAACACGTCAGTTGTTAAAAACAACTTGTTTGATAAATTTCTGGAAAACTCGACTCACATTTTCTTACAAGTCCTCTTGTTTTGGCGTCGGCTGACCTCTCCGTTTTCTGCCGCCTCGATCTTCTCGCAGGTTTACTTCTGACAAAACATTTCAGTTAATATAGAAACAGATGATAAAGTTAATTTTTTTAATATAACCTATTGTGCCTCACTTCAAACAGGCTTTTTGTTCAGGGTTTCTACAGCAGCAGCTTTCAGCTTCTGTTTGAGTCGTTCTCCTCCTCACAGGAACCTGGAAACAAATCAGGATCAGTTTTAGTTTCGGTCAGACTGAAGGTCTGCTTCATTTTATTCAATAGATTAGAACTTCTCCACACTGACCTGCACAAGGCTGAGGCTGCCGTCCCATCTGTAAATACTACTGAAGGCTCTTCTGTCCACAGGGCAGGAAGGAGACGTCTGCAGCTTTAAAACAAAACCAACAGCCTCTTAGGAACAAACCAAACACCAGCAACAACAACAGATCTCCACCGAGCATCACCTCTGCCCAGGTGAGAAGACATCTGAGGCAGAAAACGTGACAGCAGCTGTCCGGCATGGCGAGCTCTCCTCCAGACAGGACGCCCAGACACACCGGACACTTCTCTGCGTCCTCCGTGTCGGACCCGTCCAGAGGGCCCTGGCTCCCTGAACACCCAGGAGAATATTCACACACAGGCAACGTGAACAAAAAAACACGCTTTGAGAATAAAACAACAGGTGTGGTTGTGTGTGTAATCATCTCACCACTTCCAGCTCCAGTCATGTCTGACCTCAGGAAGTCCTGATCACAACTAAAACACAGACAATAGCTTTTATTTGATTTAATGTAATAATTTTGATGCAATTTAAGAGTTATTTAGAGGAAAGTTAACAGGAAGATCAGACTCAGGATCTTGGTTCTGTATTAAAATGGATGACCATCATGTGTTGGGCCTCAGGGTCTAACCTCAGGTTACCTCTGGTACCAGTTTGAGCAGCATTTACTCAACCATTATCCAAGCAAGGCCCAACAGAACTGCCCACCTTGACATAAAGATCATTGTACAATAAACTAAATATGTCAGTTTGTTATCAAACCGATACCAGACACTGAAGATGATACATCAAGTACTTTTGTATCTACAATGTAATGTTGCATTAAATGATACAAAGTTCAGACTAACGTCATTAGCGTACAGATACATACTGACCCTATTGATACTGTATCTTTGAAGTGACTTCAAATACGTGGATCAGCTCAGACAGGACCTGGTGATCCTCCTTACTTTAGTAACTTATATGCAAACACCAATTTATTGTAGGGTAATAAAACAATAATATATAAAAAAAAAACAATTTATATATATGTCAAAATCTAAAGCATCAGATCCCTTCAAAGCACCATTTCTCTAGTCTCTGGTAACACCGCCGGTTTTACAACGGCCACCATTAAAGCTGCGTAATTTGTCTGAGGTTGCTTTACTGTCACTGTCATAAAGGTGGAGCAATCTTATGTAGGTGGTATGCTAAAAAACAACAACTTGTAAATGTAAAAAATTAGGGATGCACCGAAATGATTCCGCCGATATTGATATCCAATATTATTATTGGTATCATGGCTGATAACTGATATTTACCAATAATACACAAACACACAAATTATTAATGTACATATACGCACAAACACACTGTGCTGTTTTTTGATACTGTAAAAAATGACCCGACCGCTGACATGGCTCTCTACTTGATTGATTCCTAGCTATGCAGCATCAATATCACCATCATGACCAAACATCTCCCCACCCAACACAGAAACGCCAACAGTGGGAAATCAATCCCGGATGTTAATTTGGCCCCGTTTTACTTATCAGTTGATACAGATATTCTAAAAAATGACCAACATCAATACCGATGTTAATGCCGATATATCATGCATCCCTATAAAAAAGTATTTGTGATGACTGATAAACAACAAACAAGAACCGATTGTGCTCGTAACTTTTGAATCTCACTTTATATATGCTACATTTCATCAAACACACCTAACATTTCTGTTTTCTGATCTGAAAATATTTTTGGCGATGTACTTAAGCTGCATATTTTCATTTTCGGTCATACAATTTACTTCAGACATACTGTAGACACCTCTTTTGTGATGTTAATAAATTGGATCATGATTTATCATTTTCAACCTTTGCTACCTTTACTGTGACATAAATCTTCTGGTGTTCCAATAAAAACAATAAGATATGTTAGGAAACTTTCAAAAAGAAAAAGTTGGTTTGTTACATGTGAAAATTGTCCAACTGGTGCTTTTAACGGTGCTTTTTCCAACCCATTACCTACCATCCAACCCCTACCAAAAAATAAAATGAAGGAAGAGAAATAAATTGGGGCTTTCTGGCGTTTTTCTGTCGCTGTAGTTTTTTTTAAAGGATTATAAAGTTTACAGTCGTGGGTGAGCTCAGCTTTACTGTCAGGACACAGGAACACCTCGTCACACTGATCCATTAAACAGGTCAAATTAAAATAATTTTAAAAATAGCAGAATTAGCCGAAGCACACTTCTCTGTGGCTGAAAACTGTTTTAGTCGAGGGGTTTGCAGCTGCAAGAGTTGGGGTCATTACACCTTAATTCACGTGGTCTTTTGTTAATAAAAGTGTGAAACAGACAATTCTAAATCCTACAGCAGGCCTTGAATTGGACAAAAGTGGTGTAGGCCTTTTATATCCGCTATACGTGTCAAATAATAGAAATAGAAAACAAATTAAACCTAAATGTAAACGTTAATTTCCTCTGACTCACCTAGAACTGCAACATAGACCAAAACCAGCAGACAGGTGAGTTGTAATTAATTATATTACTATTATTATTATTATTATTATTTGTAGTAGTGGTAATAATGGTAAGGAATTAAAAACAGATAATTCATTGGTTAGTTGACTGAACTGATTTTTTTTGCCATTTTTAAAATCACTGACATTGAAACTGAGCAAAAGACAACATCATTCTTTAATTAACAACATTGTAAAACTGTTATTCACTCATTCATTCAAACCAGGAGTGCTTGAGTAGGTAAACCTATAAAACATGCATGATAGTGATCCTCCAGGACCAGGATTAGGATTTAGGATTGGACCCCCCAGAGACCATCAGCAGACCCAAACAAAGTAGACAAGAATATTAATAGAACTTCAAGCCTTTATTGTCTGTTAGTTAAATAGGTTTTTACTCGGTGGATCCTGACAAGAATAACTACATCAATGACATCATCATTAGTGGACAGTGAAGGTTTTATAATCATTAATGAGCGTATCAAATGACAGGTTTTAGTCCTAAATTTAGGATTCTTAATAATAATAATAATAATAATAAGTATTTTGGAGAGACATTTACTAAACAAACAAATCAGCATCATAATCACCCTGGTTTCTTACACGTTTTATTAGTAATGAAAAACACAACCTGACTTATACTGGTTGTTATTTAAAATGTATTCATAATGAACGTAAACTTGAGCTGCCTCTCTAATATAGCACTCTGGGATTCTTAGGAATGTAAAGTGCATTATAAATAAAATGTATTATTATTATTATTATTAATAGGAGTACAAAAAGCTAACCAGCTTTTTTTTTTAATCTAACTTAATTTAAAGTTATACCCAGTGAGGTTTTGGATCACAGAACAGGTCAACAGGCCACTGGTCAGGTTTTGTTTTCCAAACTGTCAACTTAGTTTCTCACAGGCCATTCATCACAACAGGCTAACTAACTAGCGTGCGAGCTTTGATTAAATGTTAAATTACATGCAAATGTTCTTATATATTTAATCTAATAAAGACAGGGAGACAAAGTGTCTCAGGAGTTGAAGTTCTGAAGCTCAGCGCTGTTTTTGGCAGCACGGCCTGCAGACCAGAGACACTAAATTAGCACCAACTTAATGCCAACACGACGGTAACAACAAGCTAGTTACTGGTTAGCCGAGCTAGTTAAGAACACACCTAGCTGTCTTTTAGTGATATGGCGTATTTAACGAGTAAACACTGTTTATTTTAAGCCGTGGCGTTAGCATTGAAGGTCATAAGTTAGCAATCGGCTTTGAACAACAGCACCTGCTTACGTAGCCGTTAGCTTTAGCAGCTAGCTCCTGTTAGCTCCTCAAAGTGTCGCTACTCACCTTCGACTGCAGCTGCGGCCGACTCCCGCCTACTGAATAGTTTCAGCGTCCAACTCGCTGTAAATTAATTCTGATTAGCAGCGATAAGTGTTTTTAATTACGAACGAAGCATAGATTTCAGAAAGTCTCAGCCACATGTCTTATAGGCTGGCTGCGAGTGTGCGCTTCTGGCGCCCCCTAACGGAGCCGCTGAGTATTACAGCCCACAGCAAGTTTATTACAAGAGAAACAGAAAGTTACATTTCAAAACAATCTATTAAATATATATGATTCATTTTATATAAAACTAAATAAATCTGTTAAATAACAGTACATTTTTCAGCTAAGCTAACTGGCATAATTATCATATAACCAATTTCATGCAATCATGCTCAGAGTGTAAATTGTGAATGAGTCTCAGCTACAACCACATTGAATTGTAGCTCATTATCTGTAAAATTGAAGTTGTAGCCATTTTTGTGTTGACTAAAGTTGATTAGCTCTAGAGGGCAACTTAAATTGTATTAGTCCAAAACTATCAGTTGTAGAAAAACATTCTCTGATTTCTTGTTGAAAGTTTCAACAAAATACATCCAGTTCATGACAAACAGGAAAAACTCCCAACAGTTAGTGTCAAAGCTTTAAGCTGAGATCTCACTCAATGTGTGGCCCTTATATGAATGACTCTCAGTGACTCCCACATCAAATTTAAACTCAGTATTTGCCAAATTTAGTTAGTTGAAGTCAACAAAATTCAAGATGGCCACCACAGCTAATCAACATTAGCTTAATGGTGGGGTAGTAGCTGAGTCATCCTCAACACATACTGTGTGCTAACAGATATGTTTAAACTGAACTTTGTCTGTTAGCAAAATATCTCATGAACTACTAAATCGAATTTAATGAAACTTTCAGGATATAATCACTAGATGTGTTTCTGCAGCTGATTACTTTTTGGAGTCAACCCAATTAAAGATGGCCACCACAGCTAATTGATCTTAGGAAATAAAAAAACAGCTGTAATTCAGTCAGTTTAACAGATATTTAGGTCAAATTTGGTGTGGTAGTAGCTGAGAGTGATTCACATCATATATTCTAAGGTGCCCCTTGTTGCATGAACCTACTGCTTACTTTAGCATTAGCTTAACAAATGAGGTTGAGCTTTACAGTTGTACTAGTCAATCTCATTTGTCTGTTAGCAAAATACCTCCTGAACCACAGGATGGATTTGAATAGAACTTTCAGGATGTAATAATTGGATGCCTCTCTGCAAATGATTAACTTCTGGAGTCAATCAAAAGACGGCAACCACAGCCAACTGATCTTAGTAACCAAAAAAAGTCCATTTAACGGATTTAAACAAAAGAAAAGCAAGAACCAAAAGTAAACCCTCGTGCCAAATGTTCAGTGTTTTATTTAAAAACTATAAACAGTCACCAAAGTAAATAAAGCCAATCTCTAACAGACTGTTAGGTCTATGTATAGTCACACATCCTACTGACACGGCAGAAATGAAGATGGGTCGCCCCGGTTTGATGCTAATACGACAGGCAGTCATATGTTACACAACACACGGCAGAGAGGACAGTCTGAAGACGTGAGCCGGAATGTGGCATGGTATTAAGAATGAAAAAATAGTACAATAAAACTCCACACTATATTAAGATAGAAAAAAGTAGTGAAGAAAATATCATACCTGCACGTAAAGCAAAGAACACAGGAGAAAACCTGTATAAAAACTCCATGTATTTAAACCAATTTACAAATACAAAAAAAGTTTTGGTACGCGCACCGTGCCCGTACGATGACAAAAACGCTTACAGTGGATATATGTTTCTGTGTGTGTGCTGGAGGGAGGGTGTGTGAGGGGACAGGAAGAGAATACCTTCAATATTCTTTTTGTTTTTTTCTTTTTCTTCTACAAAATGACATGAGATATATTATTCCATACTCTTTCAGCCAGCAAAATGAGTTCTACAAGGTATTATAATACAAAAAATGTCACAGTTCCACAAAAAACTGTTTTCCCCCGCCCTAAGCTTTACAGCATCAGTACCTTTGCAGAATTATTTACAAGTTTTTAAGTACATTCATCCACTGCTGAGTATAGAATCACATTAGATACAAGTGACCAAGGATCATTTAAAAAAAACAAAAAGGAAAAACAAACATACTACTTTATTAAATCTTGCCAAAGTAATGCTTCTATTAACCCCTTAGAGTTAGTTCTCCAGTGGCTGCATTGGCATGAAAGGATCCTCTTTATATATATTCACAATTTATTTACAAGATTCTTTTTTTTTTTTATTCATTGTAATGGTATTCATTTCAATAATAAATAAGTGAAAATATATTGACTCAAGTAAGAAAACCAAGCTACCAAGTTTCTAAAAGAAAAAAAAAATTTTTTCTCTGCACCAGTTGCCAGCAGAGTTGTCCTCCTCCTGTAGCTCCGCCCACTCCTCCTGTGCCCCGCCCCGCTCATCCAGACTCTTCAGTCGCCCCTCGCCTCGAGCGCGCTCCCATTTATGGGGATGAGGAGGAAAGGGAAAGAAAAAAAAACTACACCTAAAGAAAATGTGCTCATGTTTGGGGGTTTTATGGGCGGAGTTCCTCAGGGAAGCTATCTCGAGTCCCTCCTGGTGGGCAGCTGGTGGAAGACCCCTCCCCCTCGCCTCGCCCCAAGGCAGTTTGTAGTTTTTTCTTCGTCCTGCATGGTGTGGATGGAGGAGGGCGGCGGTGGTGAGGAGGATGAAAGGGAAGGTAGCAGCAGGTCTTCGTCCTGATTTCCCCTGCCCTTTGACTCCGCCCCCCTTGTGGACCTGCTACTTCTCACCAGGCGCCTCGCTGTCGCTCGTGGTGGGGGCCGGAGATCGTGGGTGTCCGTTCGTCGTTAGGCCTGAAGAGAGCGAGTGAGTTCGTAAAGGCATTTGGCGAGCGTGGTGGAGACCTCCATGTTACTGAGCGCCAGCACAGACAGGTGCGTCTCGTGCCTCTTTACCAACCTGACGGAACAAAAAAACATCTACTTTAACCGTCCTTTTGTCACCTAACATCCTGTGATCCAGCAGGATACTTACATGCGACCACAGTCTGAGTGCTTGGCGATGTTCTTTAACGTTAAGGCAGCAGTTAGTCGTATGTGTTTGGTCACTGGACCCTCCTTCTCGTCCTGAAACAGGAAGTAAATAATCATTTTTAAAAAAGGCTCACTTCTTGTGGTTCAGTCAAAAAAACCATTTAAACACAGAAGTGAACACTGCTGAGGAGAGGAGAATATTTTCTGTCCAGGTGGCAAATATTAAAATTATTTATGTTATGATTTCTGATTTATTACTACTTCTCTTTTGGAGAGAACTCACAAAAAAAAATCATCAAAACTCACATTTCGATCAGCCTCTTAATTCTGAGATACACCTCCAGATTCAACCAACATATGTTTTCTAACTACACAGAGGACTGGAGGCTGAAAGCTAAAACTACAAGCGCCCTCTACAGGCTGGATGTAGAACAAGCTTTAAGCTCCACCCCCTCCACGTAAAGACAGGGTATCTGCAGCTTTCAGCAAGTCAAATTTTAGACTTTAAGACATTTTAATGCCACTTTGAATGAAATTTTAGACTTAAAAACTATAAAGACAAGTGATGGTTGTGGTATTCGGCTGTAATACAACCAAGCATCACGTGTGTCACTCAATGAAACATGTTGAATATAAAGACATTCAGTGCACTGGTTCAGTAACTATAGTCATTTGAGTACAAACATCCAACTAAAAATATACATTTTAAATATACATCTACTAAACTCATGGCATGAAGTTTAAATGTGACTTAACCTCCAGTTTTGCCTTTATACAAAACGTCATCAAGCTAACTGTCAAATTTACACTTTAACCTGCAGCATCAAAATCCAACTAATTTCTGAAGAAAGAGAGGGTTAAACAACATTTCTGTAGTCTACTTTTATGTAAAATCAGTGTTTTGAATTGAGAGACTGATATATTTGAAAAACAAAAATAGCACAGAAACTCATTTGCAAGGAATACTTTAGTTTGACATTTTTCTCCCCTAAAATGATCATTTCATTCAAAGGGAATATTTACAGTATTATAGCTCATGTAGTCAAACAGTTTGTTTTTCATATTTGATCATTTATGAATTATATTTATGACAGTCCAGTTAGTAGTATAGTTCTAAAGATAGTAAAAGAATTAGCACAGCCATACAGACAAAACACCTTCTCATTGTTAAAACATTTTTTTAAATTAACTTGTTCTTTGTGAGTTTGAGAGAAAAAAAAAATGTAAACTTAGACAAACGTCTTTGCTGTGACCTGGAGTTTACAAATATTCATCTTTTAGTGTTAATATTGTTTAATAACTGAAGCAGCAGTTGAAATGGGATGTCTAGTTATGTGTTACTGTGATTGACAGCTGTTAGCGAGTTGTGGGTGGGACTTTGGTATCGGGGGTGGAGCCTTGTGTCTTGAGAGCGCAAAAACCAGCTTCATAAATACAACATGTTGGCACCCAAAGCAAACTAAACACATCCTGATTTGACAGAGACAGAAATGTTGGACTCACAGTGAAGTCCCTGAAGACCAGGTTTCTAGAGCCTCTGCGGAGGGCCATGAGAGCTGCGCTTGGATGATTGGCGATTGCTTTCGGTGCTCGTTGTGCCGGAGTGCTGCCTGCCACTGGTGGAGTCCTTCACAACAAACAAACATTTAAATGTCATCAGGAGACATTATGTATAACTAAAGCAGTTAGCTGTTAATGATGAGAAAGGTGTACGCACTGGGAAGAAGTCTGATTGGGGTTTTGTGCCTGCTGCTCCTCTAGTTTGAGTCCAGCCAGTAAAGCCTCTCGAGAACAGTGCTTATCCTGGGAGAGCAGAGCGGAAACAAATCAGACTAATCCTGCAGATCGCTTTGTTTTTGGGGATTTTATGTCACGACACTAAACGAGCCGGCTTTACCTGCAAATGTGTGATGAAGGACAGTCTCTGTCGGGGGAAAGGTTCGCAGCCCTCCCACAGACAGTGCCCTCCGTACACCTCCTTCCCACCGTGCTGCGTTGCTGCATGGTAGAACACCTGAGCTGGCGTTTCAAACCACCTGACAAAAAACAAAAATTAATCAGCGGGCGTCTGAGGGACACGTGGATTTTCACTGGAGAGGCCTGTACCGTTTGCAGGTCTGCCACAGACACCGAAAGTTCTGCCCCGCTTTCCTGCTCGGCTCCGACGAGGCCGCGGGGCTCGGCTGTGCTGGGAGTTGGGGGCTGTGGTTACCTGTCACCGCAGGCTGGGAGGAGGGAGGTGGGGACGGGGTTACAGCGGGCTGCAAAAGGACAAAGGTGTTAAAAACGTAAGAATGGTGCGATCAGAGGCAGTTTGTTAGCTGAGACGTAACCCCAGCCTGTCTGAGGACAGAGGTTGTTCTCTCAGCTGGTTTACTGTAGGAGGTGGGTATCAGTGAGAGCCACGTGGTCTGAACTGGCCTCACCTTCTTAACCTCCAAACATTCACACTACAGCATCAAAACATTCCTGCTTTTCTATTTGAAGACTCTCCGTGAGCTCCAAACTGTTAAAGACGTATTTAATACAAATCAGCTCAGCTAAAACAACTATCAACAAAAACACTGAAGTTGGGTTCTGATTTGAAGCAAAGAAACACCTTTTTACTGACTGTTTTTGTCAAATAAGAAGACAATATTGGGAACATTTCACAAAAAAAAAAAATTCTTTGTTGTGTCATCAATCTGGTTATTTGCCCAGATAAATAAAATATTACAATAAAGAACATGTTCTGAAACTTAGCAAACGATAAACCTTTCTTTCTTCTGCTTGGAGAACAACTTAAACATGACTCTCCACTACATTTGCAAGTAACTAGACTGCAATTAGACTTATTTTTATATTCACCCATTCATAAAACTTTATTACAAAACATAAAAGTGCAACATACCTTTCTCACATCATGTGAACAACAATTAAATATATATTAAAAATATGTACATACAACATTTATAAATAAAAATCTTTATTTCAAGCCAAGCTATACCTTATGCTAACTCTCTTAGCTTGAAAAAAGTGTTTGATTTGCAACAGTGTTAACTTAAAAAAATATATAACCAGAAATGAACCTGACTTTGTTTTTGATGAATAAAAACAACATTTGATTTCCATTGCACTCGGTGCTGAAATAGTCGATATGTTTGACCAAATCGCTGCACCTGATGCAAGAACTTTCACACCAAACCCACTAGCACGAGTTAGTGAGCAGTTTTGACCCTTCCAGGTAAATAGTTGCCAGCAGACCAGAAACCAAACCACATCACCAGAAACTAAATGAGCGAAAACCCTTTGGTGACTCACCGTTGCGCCGGCTGCTAGCGTGGGCGAGTAGTTCCTCTGCTGCGCGGCGTTCTCTATTGCTACTTTGGCTACTGTGCTTGGGTCCGTTCCTGCTGGCACCGCCACCATGGTGGCGCTGCTGCCGGCGTTGTTGGGGTCGCTGATGGTGATGATCCGCACGCCCACTTTGTTGGGGATCCCCGAGGGAGCCGCCGTGCCGCGGTCCTCATTTTCAGCCGGCCTTTTAAGGCCTCGAGCCTCTGGGACCACTCCGTTGGCAGGAGAGGAGACGGGACTCTGGGAGGTAAGAGTGGAGGGGGGTGAGGAGTTGGGGAGCAGCTGCTGCCTCAGCACAGGTGAGGTGAGGCCTGGCCCCAAAGGTCCATTGGTTAAATCTGAGGAAGGCCGGTGGCCTACTGGCTGGGGTCCATTGGCCAGGCGCTCAGCCTGCTGGGCTTTGGCAGTGTCCTGCTGAGGAGGAGGGGGAGGACTGGGGAGAGACAGCTCTGAGCTCTTTTCCGAGGAGCCCACCTCTCCGTTCCCCAAGTGTTGTTTGGAAGCAATGTGATTTGGAATGTTTTTGTTAAAGTTCACACCACCCTCCTCCCGCTCAAAGTCACACACCCCGTTGACCAGAGTCTTTTTGGGGTCGGGGTTGCCCTCCAGAAGAGTATTGGGGCCTGGGGAGAGAGCCTTCTTCCCGTTAGCGGCAGGACTCTCTGGAACTGGGCCGTTGAGTGCTCCCTGGCTGTTCCCTGAGTGGTATGGAGGTAGACTGGACTCCATGCACTTCTGACCGTTTAGCAGCTTGGTGCCTGCCGCCACATCACCGTTTCTGGTTTTGCCGTTGGAGGAGTCTCCCTCGGCCAACGAGTTGTTCTCCATCACTTCTATCTTCCTCTCGTGGATGTGCAACCCTGTGGCATCCTTGGCCTCCTCCTCCTTTTGACAAATGATCTTATCTCCTCTGAGGGGCGCTGGCAGTGGCGGTGGAGGCGGGGGACCTGCTTGGACGTGATGAGGGACCGCTGCTGTGGGAAACGGAGGCGGGGGGACAGCCGGAGCGACGATGCCGCCTTGGCTGACGGCAGCGACGGCAGTGGTGGAGGTGCTGAAGCCCGTGTTGGGGACGACTGTGAATGTGACCTGCCCTGTGGCTGTGGGACCCTGGATGATGGCGGTCGCCCCAGAACTGCTGGTGGAGATGAGCTGTCCTGGCAGCAGCTGAACCGTCTGCAGAGGTGGAGTACCAGCGGTGGGGAGCTGGCCTGGCAGCAGCTGGACGCTCAGCTGCTGAGGCTGCGGAGGAGGATTCTGGGTGCTGTAGCCTGCCTGGTAGATGACCTGTGGACTGGGGGCTATCGTGTTGTTGGGAGGGGGCACCTGTGGAGCAGGTAGGATTAACTTCCCTCCTGGTGTCGAAGGGCCTCGCTTCGGAAGCAGCAGCTGTTTGATCAGGCTGGATTCTGTGGAGGTAGGCTGAGGTGGAGGAGTTTGGGATATAATTTGTAGAGGCGGTGGCGGCTGCAGATGATGCCGTTTGGTTGACAGTGCGTGGCCGACAGCTTGACTAGACTGGACCTGGGGGTTGGAGTGAGGAGGAGGAGGGGAGCAGGGACCAGGAGCAGATCCAGGCTGCCCCGCTACCTGGACAGTCTGGGCACCAGTGATGGTGGAGGGGTTGGCAAGAACAATCTGGTGTATGGCAGGGGTGTAGGCGGAGTTGGGTTGAGGGTTGGGACTGACTATGACCACGCTTTGCTGCGGGGCCTGCTGGTTGGGAGGAGCTATCGTGGCCGCTGGCCCACCTGACTGGTTTGGTGCTGGTTTGGGGGCGATGTTCTGAAAAGTGACGCGTGACCCTTGGGAGTTGGGCACACCTGTATTACTCGGCACCTGACCCACCTGGAGGGAGGGTGCTGAAGCCGCGACACATTGAGGTTCTACCTGCGGAGCGCCGCTTGGGTTCTGAGGCAGAGGTGGATGCTGAGCAATCGGAGGGCACACGCCTTGTACCCTGGCGGTGAGGATGTGGCCTTGTGGTACGGGCTGAAACAGTGTGACGGGCATCCCGGTGGGGAGCATGGGGGAATGCTGCTGCTGCTGGGACGTGAGCGGAGGGGAGGGGTTCTGGGTGGCCGGGGCCGACAGCGGAATCTGGACCACCGGACCGGGTCGGATCTGTGCCGCCAGAGGATTTGGTGGCAACGGCAGAGGCACCTGTGGCGGCACCGGATGACGGGAAACAGTCTGGTAGCTTGCGTGAGGAGGTTCCTGTGAAGTCAAGGCCACAGAGGGGGCGGTGACCCCAGGGTTGTGGGTGGGGCCCAGGACTCGGACCAACTGTGGTCCCGGGCTAGGTTGTCCTGGAGGTACGCCTGGTAACACATAAAGAAATTAGCTTAGAAACAAAACAACATATAGCACAGGGTTCTAAAGCACCCAGTTGGAAAGACCTCAGTGAAGTTAGATTTAGGTTGGATAAAATGGTCAGCTGTCTACGTTTTCTAAATATCCTCCCACTCCTGAAAGTTTTGAACCCCCTGCTGCTATAGAACAAAATACTTCAAGTGTTCTGACTCTGGACATGTGATCCAGCATTAATGCCAACCTGTGAGTTTCACTTGTTCCCCTCTGTTTGATCATTCCCTCAGCGTGTTTGTCTTTTTAATTAGTTCAGCCACTCTAATCTCAGAGGCCCTCTGAGCAGGACTGTCTGCATCCTCCTCCACAGCTTCTAATCTGTTCTGTGGTTTCAGCCCCCCCGACTGTTTCATCTTTAAATGTTTGTCTTTGCAACATGAAGGAAACGTTTTCTGGTTGTACCTGGAGACGGAACCTGAGGATCTCCAGGGGCTTCGTGCTGAGCTGCTGGAGGAGCAGGAGCTGCTGCCGGGGTTTGTTGCTGCTGCTGGTAGTATAACTGGATGGGGAGAGGGATGGCCCGCCGACGTATTCCCACCAGGAGGATCTGAACCTGGCTGCTGACTTTGGCCTCCTCCTGTCGTCTCATCGAGTGGTTGGGGAACACGGTCCTGTGGAGCAGGAAGAACCGTCTTTTTTAAGTAATTCAACACAAGCTGTTAGTATAAAAAATAAAAGTAGACTGAACGGTGGACGGACCGCAGACATTTGAGGAAGCCAGTGGAATTCAGGATGTTGCTTCGGCCCATTTTGCTGCACGTGGTGAGGTACTCTGAATACATTTCTGACCGAGACACGGAGCCCTCAGGGTTTGTCTCAAAGTGTGCGTTTAGCCTGTTGGTAGACGAGCAGAAAGGTTTACATCCTACATCCTTTCTGCGTTTTCCTTCAGGGAAAAATCATCTCAACCATCGTGTAAAGAAATGACTCACCACTGCAGCGTAAACTTCTCCCCATCTAGTTCAACAATGCCAGGAGGTGGTAGACTGGACTGGACTGGGACCCTTGTTACTGAAGAACACAAACAAAAACTAGGTTACAAAAACATTTGGTGTAGAGTAAATCTGTCCCAATAAAGCCTGCAGTGACTCAGGTCAGCCACTAGATGTCAGCAACCTAATAACTTCACAGAAAAGTTTCACACCTGCTGATTCTTAGTTTCAAACGTTGAGCTCAGAGAGATTGAGAAACAAAATGTAACTCTTAGTTTGAGTCAACACACGACTGACTTGTGTGTAAACCCTGTTTTATAATCTGGGCTTCAATCTGGTCGGCCGATTCAAATCAGTACTATAAACTGCAGTTTGGTTTCCTGTTGGGTTACCTGTGGTGATGCTGATCTAATGTTTACAGGAAGTACATTCCAGGGTTCTTATTTCTAAACTAAACTGCACCAGTTTAAAATATAACTTTGATCTTCCTGCTCAGAATCACCCACCGGGTGCCGGCGCTCCCTGCACGGCTGCAGGAACCTGCTCCACCAGCTGCGGTCGGACCTCAGCCGCCTGGTCGGAGTTTGCTTGATGCTCGATCAACCGTACCGCAGTCAGGGCGTCAGGTCCGAACGTGTGCAGGTCCACTGAGACTAACCGCACTAAAAGGTCTGAACAGGGAGACAAGATTTAAATGCCATTCAAGTTTCACCGAGCGTCTCCAGCACGGCTTCAAACAGGTGGATTGATGCTGCGCACCTATGCTGCGGTCGACTGAGGCGATCTTGCTGCAGGGCACCTCTCCCAGCTGGGCCAGCAGGTAGAGCACCTCCAGGGAGGCCATAAGGAGCAAGAGGTCCGGCAGAGTGAGGAGCATCATCACCTCCCTGTACGACTCCTGGTCCACGTACTCACAGATCAACACGCCGTTATCGTCCGCTTTGCTGAGGTTACCCAGGATCTCCATGGCTACGAGACAAAAAGACACGCAAATCAGAAAATGTAAACATTTTATCTGGATCAACACAAACAAAGCTGCGGTAAAACCCCACCTCGCATTTTCAGGAAGCGGTCCCTGGACATCAAGCATTTGGTGATTGTGTGAAAGATCAGGTGCGTCGTCCGAAAGTCTACTGGATCCAGCTGAAGCTGTAACGAGTCGGAAGATCAGAATCCTGTTAGCAAGAAGAATACCGCCGCTGCTCTGGAAATATGCTACTCAGACTGTAACAAGTGATCAGAGCTTTTATGAAGAGAAACGATGAGGAAGAAGCCACCAGACCTCAAATACTGACTAATCCAGTAAAATGTACTTTAATATATTCAAACTGAAGGAAAGCTCTTGTACGGACATCAGCAGAGTATTGATTCAACC
The DNA here is from genome assembly GCA_031762555.1 of Cynodonichthys magdalenae. Taxonomy (NCBI): domain Eukaryota; kingdom Metazoa; phylum Chordata; class Actinopteri; order Cyprinodontiformes; family Rivulidae; genus Cynodonichthys; species Cynodonichthys magdalenae. Next base: position 14,762,264 of record JARVJO010000180.1, on the reverse strand, counting down.
AAGACTAAATTAAGAGGGCAAATGTATCAGCACTAATGAATTTATTACATTCCTTCATTTTTTATTTTTTTTTTAGCAGAAACATAATTAAAACTTAAAAAACTGGTCACAGAAAGTTGGAATGAACTAAAGTTTTAGTATCTTTATCTGTGTTTGTGTTTTATTAAGTTTATTGGTTTTATTATGGCCGGCCACTGAAGGTTGAGTGATTGCTCGTGTCTGTGTATAAAACTTAAAGTATTCACTGGTCTTACACAACTGACATACTAAAAATGGCTGCAACAACTAACCAACTTAGCAAAAACAAAAAAAAAATAAAATAAAACGGTGAGCCAAAACTTGTAGTACTTACAGATCAATGTCTTTAATTCTATTTGGGAGAGTTTTAACCACAAAATGTTGAACTTTTGAGAGAACTGATACCTTACACACATTTGTAAACAGTTCCAAAATATTGCCAAAAGTTTCAGCTTAGACTGTCTCAAAGTTACGAGTTTTACAGAAGGAAGTTGATGGATGTTGAAATTTCGTACAGTAGTTTCATCGCCATGTTTAAATAGTTCCTCTGAAATTTTCCAATTTTCAACACTCGTTAAATCTTGGTGTTCGGTGATGAGTTTAAGTGCAAATCTTAAAAGTAAATGTTATTTTAATCGTTGACACGCCCCTCATGACCTCTGAAAACACACCTGGAACCCATTATTTAAACCACATGTCAAACTTGAGGCCTGCGGCCAAATCTGGCCCATGTAAACATTTTATCCAGCCCAAAGGTAATAATTAAAATGTAAAATAGTTTTAGGGTTTCTCTTTTCGTCGCTGCCTTTAGTGCACTCTTCTATGACAGTCGGACAATGTTTGAATTTTTTAGTAATCTTTGATTTTGTTGTGAGTAACAGAGAATTAACTTTAATAATCTTCTGTATTCTCTTATTTGAAAAAGGGAAATAATTGGATATTTTGTTTTTTTTTGATTGATTTTCTGGATTGCAATTACATTTATTTCTTAGAAATGATAAATCAAAAATGTGTATAAATGTATAAATACTAATGATCTGTTTTTCTAAATTTATTTATTTCTTTATCCATTAGGTTATGTATGTTTTAAATGAAATGCTACATAAAATATAATTTAGTAAAGTCTTTTGTATTTCTATAGGAATAATTTCTGTACAATTTTTCAATAAAATTTGGCAGCTTTGAACTTGTCCCCCTTGTGTAACTGAGCGTGACCCCCCTGATTTAAACATTAATCTGTCTGATCCTAGAACAGTGTGAGAGGTAAGTAGGCAGCTGATCATGCTGCCTGTTTAGCTGCTCGTGTTTTGGCCGTGGCCTCCAGGCGCAGGTGCTTTGAATAATCTGATGGTAGGTTGAGCAACCAACAATACTAACTGCCAAAGTTTCAGTTCCTGACCAGAACTAAAACAAGAAGATTCACTCTCTTTCACCCTGGAACCCATAACCCTCTGGTCTTGTTTTTAGCTGTGTGAGGGTTCGCCTCAGTCACGGTTTGGTAAAACAAGAAAACAAACAAATTCAAAATGATTATTTTTCTTATTAAAACAGACACAAACTCTCCCAAAAGCAGAGGAAATTAAGAAAACAAAAATTGTGTTGTCGTAAATATTTTGCTCATAAATGTTAGCAAAATACAGTTAAACAGAACATGTGCCTGTGACTGACATATCAGTGATCCATAGTGGAAAAAAATAAAACACCTTATTTAACTACATAAAATACTATTTTATTCACGTCTTCCTGCAGTGTTTCCGCTACTAATATTTAAAGAGAATAATGGCAGCAGCCATTCTCTACAATGTAAAAGCAGAGCATCACCTAGTGGGCTAATATAAAATTCAAACATATAGGAAGTAAAGGTAAAAAGAACAAACACTATGAAAGAAATAAATTACTCTGTAATAAAAGAAATAATGGGTCAAATAATGAATTTATAATTGATTTATACTCGGGACGATTTTACCCTAAAGGAAGTCTGGAGTGTAGTAAAGTTATGTCTGACAAATTAATTAAAAAATAAAAACAAATAAAAACAAAATAAATAAAAATTCTGGATATTTAGGCAGTGGTGGGTACAGTTCTGCTAATAGCAAAGCTAACTTTTTGTTTAGCAAATTAAAGTTTTGGCTTAATTTAAAAGAACGTCAGCGGATCAATAAACTTCGGCTAAATTTACCTCTGTTAACTTTAAGTTATATAACAAAATTTACAGGTTGGCTCCTGACTGTTGTGGTAATTTGTCCAGAAAAACAAATAAACAAAAAATCATACATACAGTGCTACTAGCTTTGTTTACTCATTTAGCAGTTTAGTTTTAGCCAAGTAAGTTCTTAGTTGACAGATTAGCAAAGGTAACTTCTTGGTTAGCTGTGCTCACCTCTGTATTTGGGCTTTGTCAGAAAACTTGTGTTTTCGACACCAAAAACACAAACACAATTTTAAAACTCCATGTCTGATGAGCACTAACCTCGGCAGCCACGTTGCCCAGCGTGTCCAGTCCGAGCTGTCGGAGGGAGATGAGGTTACAGTGGGCGCAGAGCAGGAGGAAGCGCAGGCACGTTCGGTTGGCCGCCAGCAGCTTGACGTTCGCCTCCTCGAATGAGAGGTTTCGCAGGATGACGGCGACCTGCAGCACCCGCTGGGCCTCTACGTCGTTGATACCCGGGTTCCGCGGCGGATGGAAGAGGCTCGGCCAGCGCTCCTCACACGACGTACCATCTAAAGAGACCGGGGGGAGAACTTGGAACCAAGCTGTTTCAACAACAAGAAAGATTAAAATCCTGCAGGGTTTAGGACAAAATGTTTACCTTGTGCTGAACTGCTCTTGTCCCAAATCAGCTCTCTGACTTCAGCGTCCTCCACCACCTCTTTCCAGAACTGTAACACAACAGAGGTGTTTTACTTTCTCCTAAACGACCATGGTAAGGAACCTGAAGCCGTAGTAGACTCGACATGACAGCATTGAGTTGCCATAACAATGGTGCTAATCTTTTGGTTTAATGAAGATAAAAAAGACAGATCATTTTTCTGTTTTTGGGGTATAAAATGAAAATAGGAAAACCATCCGTTTTTTATATCTGTTTTTAACCAAAACCTAAAGGTCCACGGACCGATGAACTAAAGCTACACTCGAGGGTTAAAGAGGTGTCGGGCTTTGAATGAGTCAGTCTTTGTGTCAGACAAACAGTGAGTAAGACAGACAACGTCCAGCTCATGAGTCAAACAAACATCTTTTTTTTTTTTATTTCAACTCCTCGTGAAACATTGCAGCTTCCCACAATGCAACATGACAGCTGTCAGATATTTTAGTTTGAAGCCAGTAGTGGCCTTAAGCTGCTGCTAGCCTTGAGCAAAAAACAAGGACAGAGCTGTAGAGACATTTTCACACTCATGTTTCAACTAAACTTCTTTACGGTTATTGCTAGAGGAAGCACTAATGAGTAAAACAGGCAAAATAAAACGTTTCATTTATCAGGACATCATATATCCATTAGTTCTGACTGGAACATTTCTTTTTGTATTTCAACGCAAATACAAAGTTCGACATTGTTGCTTGGACCCACGCTGAGGTTGTGTTGGTGCAATTTTTTATTTTAAATCAGAAATCTATAGTACGTATGTGGGAATACTTCCATAGGAATTGCTGCTTTTGGCAATATGATGCCAGGAGTTACGGAAAAACTTTCACATGATCTGTATTTAAAAGTCTAGCTGTCAGAGAATCCCATTGCTGCTGTCATGTAGATAAAATGCAACAGATTTATTCCAGTTCTAAACTGGGCCTGGTCTGCTAATAAAAATAACATATCAAGAGCTGCAAAGCATGCTTTAAACAAAAATAGCTCATTCAAAGCTTAAAAATACTGCATATAAAAATATTCGATTGTTTCAATTGAAAATATGGAAGAAATTGACATTTTGACAAATAATAAATAATAATTAAATAATAAAAAAATAGGAAATAATACTAGTCAAATAAGAAAAATGATAAAAAAACATAAGAAATAAGAAGAAGAAGAAGAAAAAAAAGAAGAAAAATAATAATACCAAGAAGAAAAAGAAGAATTATTTACCCTGACAAAATCCCGGGACGTTTTCTCCTTCCATTCCGTCCCAAACACCCCAGAGAAGCTGCCTAGTGCTAGAATTAAAAAACAAACAAACAAAAAAGGTTAGCCAGGAAACTAATTTTCTGTTCCCCACTTTCCCCTTACATAAATCCTGTTTAAAAAAGGAATGAACCTTAGATGCTAGAAGGATTTGTTCAGATACTAGTGGGGTGCCTAACGAGGACTTACAGTCATCGAAGACGCCGGCGTGGGCCAGCAGCAACGTGACCAGTTTGGGGTCTTTTTCCAGCTGCATGGCGTGTTTGCTCTCGTTGGAAAGCAGAGTGCAAACGTTGACGGCGAAGTCGACTTCATTGGGGAGGCTCGAGAGGAGAGACAGCACCAGTTTGTTGTAGTCGCATGGCTGAACAAAATCTGAAGACAGTCCATAACTTTGGCGAAGATAGTCTGGAAGGAAAGGAAAAGACAAGTGGCTGCAGGTCACAAGATGTTTCACAGTAAAATACTTAAACATTCCTAAACAGCTGCTTAACTTCAGCTTTAGGATGGTCAAAGTTCTTGGATGAGTTGACTTATCTGACTGAGAATGTTCATTTTTAAAAGATGCCTGATTCTACAGTCAGTTTTTTATAATTAAACTACGGTATTTTGAACCTGAAATTGTAGCTGTGTGGGAGAGAAGTGCTTTAGACCAGCTGAACCAGAGGAATACAAACATAAATAAACTGAAAGTACAATCAGTCAATAAAAGCCTTTACTGCCTGAAACATTTTCAGTTATCTAAAAAGAAGCTTCTTTAGCTTGATGCAGTGTCTTTTTATTTTTATTTTTTCCTGGAGGCCAATCACAACAGAGACAGGGGACCTGTCGAGTCAATTAGATTTTCAAACTTGAGGGTTTTTTTCAGGCTGAAGTCATTCAGATAAGTTTCTCCTGAAGCAGAAATAACTTTATCCAAAAGGAAAGTTCGTCTTCTAAAACAAGCAGAAAGAATCGGACAACTGCTGAACAAAATCACCTGTGAAAAACACAGTTTCATGAACATAACCATGTCTCAGTTCTTACTGGTTTAGAACAACAGGGTGTAAGGGATGTTTTAGACATTGTGAAATAGAGTTCTGTGAAGCAGGCTAAGGATACAGAATTTAAGTTTCTATTCAACAGACTGAGCTCTGGGACATGTAAACAGGAATAAGACTCAAGTATCTGCAATATCTAAATTCTGAATGAGCTCAAAGAAATGAAAATAACAGGGAAGTTCCGATCCGATATTGATATCAGATATCGGTCCAATATCAGCCAAAATACCATTTGGGATTATATCGGCCTGCATCTAAAATCTCTGATAAATAAACACTCTGAAAGAAGCAGTTCATTCCAGTAGTCCGCTCCAGCATTTCTATCCAGCAGCATACAGAGCAGGGTTCGACAAATCCTATTGCCCGATTGCCCGGGGCAGGTAAAACCCCTTGTCGGGCAGGTGGATGTGTCCCG
>JARVJO010000180.1:14726080-14748799 GCA_031762555.1 Cynodonichthys magdalenae | reverse complement strand
CAGGTAACCTTTCATGTCGGGCAGGTAACATTTGGTGTCACCTGCCCGACAGGGCAGGTAAAAAAAATAAATCTTGTTGAACCCTGATACAGAGCCCACGTGATCACAACACATGATGCGCTAACAAAGTATCAAGGAGTTGGAGCGACGTCAGCAGTACTTTTTATTTTCATCAAAAGAGACATTGCAGCTAAGTGCAAAACTGTCATGCACAAGTTTTACGTGGGGGGCACAGAACCAAGTATGTTTTAAATCGAAGAGACAACCAGGCAGTTGAATCAAGACACCCTTAGAAAACAGTGAGTTAGTCCTAATAATGGTTCCCCTTTCTCTCGTTTGTACCTCCTGTCTTTAAATATCTTTAACACAGCTGAAGATCAGCGCAAACAAAAGCCAGCCATGCTGTGCACTAACCACACCATTGTTAAACAGTAACTAAACCCCAAATCAACTTTTATCAGCAGACAAATTCTCTAAATTGGCCCTTAAGGGTATTATAGTAATATTTCTGTGCAAATTTTCACATTTTTGTGTAAATATTTAATACTGCAATATTTGGTATAAAACAGTCTTGGTGCTGCCCCCTATGGGTCAAACGGTGGATACTTCAGTTGCTTTTTCTTATTGGTTGAAACGGTACAGTTTGGTCCAGGCTAACGTCAAAGTTCCTGTGTTCAGGTATAAAAGCCTCTCTGAGACGCCCCTGCAGCGAGTCAAGAGTTGAAACAGCAAGAACTGCAATAAAACATTGTTACTGATTTTAACATTAGCACATGTTAGCAGTAATGCTAACAATACTGGACCCATTATGTCCTTTTCCACTACCGCTAAACTACCTGCTCTTTTTTTTTTGATACGATGCGGAGCCAGTGAGCGGGGAAGAATTAATCTACAGATTTGAACGAGAGAATATTAAGAATGACGTAAAACAGCAACTTTTTAGTTAGTTTACAAACATTAAACCACCACAGAATCACTAAAGTAAGTTTGTTTTATTTGATACGAGGCAGCAGACGTCTGTCCCACAATAAATACGTCGCTCCACTTCAGCCCAGATGAATTCTGCTCCACGCCCTCTTTTGGATCCGCGCTGCTGGTTTATTTATGAACGCGTACATGTGAGCGGGACCTGCCCGCCTTCACCTGTGATCTTATGAATGACCCAGGGGGGTTTAATTCGGACAGGTTTGTGCGGCGATAACGCGGATTTGACTTATGAAAGAGGCTCATGTTTCAATGGAGAAGCTGGCTGGTTTTCCTCACATGTGCACATTCAGCTGTTCTGATGTCTGCCTTGTACCAATCAGAAAACAAACTGAACTAACCTGCTTTAGCCATCCTTTCTGTAGTTATGCTTTCACAGGGGGGTTAGTTTTACTTTAAGAACAGGCAAGTTTAAGGTAGACAGGGATGGGTTTACTGCTTGTGTTAAACCAGCGAGTCTAAAAACATCCGGCTCTTTATGGGCTGCAGCTCTGGACTTTTGGATCTAATAACAATTGAGTTCAGTTTGTATAAACTGTGTCACTGTAGCATGTAACCATACCAGCTGGAGTTTGGAGCTTCAGACAGAATGAGAGAGCAGGCAGACTGGATCATTAAGTGTTTTTGTAGATTTTTTGCCTGCATTCAAGACTACTGCTTATTGAACTGTATTAAATCATGTAATATGTGGGAAATTTCCCCGTTATTACAAATAATACACACAGGAAATTAGGCTTAATATCTGCAGTTCCATGCTCAAATAAGTCATAAAGCTGAAGATTTATGACTCAGCAGTTAGATTTTAAATTTGTTAGGATAAACACTGAATTAAAAACTACAGATAAATTGTTTTTTTATTTCAAATTGTGGGTATGGAAGGGTGGCTGACTGTAGTGTGAAGTGCTTTGGAGTCTGTTGGTATTGACATTTTATCCCCATCGGCTGATATTTGATACCAGACAGGAAACAAAATGTTTATTACTTTGCACGATGGACCCTGCACGGCTCAGCTGTGGGGAGTATAATAGGTGTGCAAAGCAATAGTTGGGACGTTTCTGTTCTTCCTAAGCTTGCCTTAGGACATCTGTGTTACAGTTTCACAGGTGTACAACCCCACCAAGAGCTGAATCAGAGCTCGTCCCCCTGCCACAATAGAATTCAAGTCAACTGGTCAACTGAGCTAAAACACGCCTGTGGAGGCCTTAGATTCCAAGGTGGGTACGAAGTAACCAACCTGCTACCAGACAATTTAATTTGGTCATGAATTGACGTGGAGCCTTAAGTCAATTTTAATAAAAATTTTGAAAGAACATCACCCTTCCCTGCAGGTGAAGATCTTAAACATGTTGCTGGTTTTGTAAAAAAAATTTAAAAAAATAAAAAAATAAATCTAAACATAGATGCAGTTTTACTGAGCAGAAGTTGCACCAGGGTTTATCTTTGACTCATCAGTGATTGCCTGACAGGTCAAAGGAAACACAAAAGCTTTCTGCTTTTAATTAGAACCTGTGGTAAAAATATAAATATGATTCCAAAAACCAGATTAAGACTATAAAAATGGTGATACACCCAAAACTACTAGCTTTCTGCTCTACAGAACATCACTCTAAAGATGTGTTTCATCTGGTTGTTGTGTGGGTTCTCTCACCAGGATGTTTTCAAGTCAATTAGCTCAGCAGGCAGAGGGCTGCCCGTTCCAAGAAAGAGCCCGCACCTGGAAATCTGGAGACTAATTTAAAATGAGGTGGAGGGAAAACCAACAAGTGCGTCCTCCTTCCTTTAATCAATAATCGCTGTCAGGAAAGTCAATTATCTGAGAGGGCAGCAACTGTGTGGCTAAGGGACGGCTCTGGCAGATAAGCTGGAGTTAACCTTGGAAAACTGCAACAAAAAAACATTTGAGCTGAAATCTGATGTTAGAGCCCTTTCTATGAAAACAGCTTGGCTTTAAAAGTTACAAGTCAGGGCTTTGGTGTGAAAACTGAGTTAAAAAGAACTCCAGTCATGACAGCCTTGGTTCAAGCAGGGTAAAAAGAGTTCAATGAGTCACTGTGTAACAAAAGTGCTTCATGCGTACAACTGGAGTTATCACACTGCTCAACACTAATGGGGAATCTGGGAAGCCATGAAGGGAAAAGGGCAGAGGTAACTTGAATTGGATGCTTTTTTTAGATTTATAAAGTTAAAATATTCATATAAAAATCAAATTTTATTCTTTTTCTAATGAAAACATTTCACCACAGGACATCCAAAACTGATGCTTTAAGCTTCGAAAGAAACTTCAAACACGAGTCGTACTTTTCACCATTTCAGCTGAGATGTGATCTGACAGACGCTTGAGAGAAAAAGGACCGACTCTGGAAAACAGTAGCGATGCACCAAATAATCAGGCTGGCCAGACAAATCTTAAAAAAAAAAAAAAAAAAAAAAAAAAAAAAAAAAAAAAAAATCAGATCTTTAAATGGTCAGTACTGACAAATTTAACATTTTTTCGGTCCTCATCGATGCAAATTTCTGGACCTTATTTTTTAATTTAGTTTATCATAGTAAATTTATTTTAAATTTATTTGGATACATAAGGTGTGTAACGTACTGCCGTTAAAAAAAAAAGTAAGTTCATCAAAGTTGCTTATGGTCTAAGCATTGCCAGGTCAGGATTCTTCAAAAAGATCAGTCCACAAAACCAGAATCAATGAATTTCTACATTAGAGAAACTCCTTTGTGTGTTTTTAATTATTTGCAACACAGAAAACTGTTGCTCACGCTAATAAACAGCTGCTGGACAACAGAGTCTCAAATTCACTTTGCCTTAAACTTAATTAACTCTTTTCCTTCCAACTCAGATGAGCAGAAGCTTTAAACTTAATTATCTTGTTTTCAAAGTCGACAAATAAACATGTGAACATGACATGAAGACTGTTTAGTTTTAAATGAACGCACTTCCTCTGAGCACGTAGCTGCAGGAGAAAAGGGAAAGCTGTCTAAAGTGCGTCACACAAATGAGTTAAAGTTTGTTAAACTGCCCTGAAAAGCACAAGTTTAATCAATCAATCAGACTCAGGATTGAAGGCAGGGGATGTTTTCTAGCTGACAGGTAGCAGACTGGATTTATATAGGAATTGGAGACACTGATCTACCTGCTTCAGCTACTATGAAAGTACCAACAAGTTGATGACTACTCAAAGACTTGGTTTAATAAGGCCATTCATTAAACAGGCTAACATTTAGAGCTCTTTCAATCCTAGATTTGCTAGCTGTTGCAAGCAGTAGAAAATACACCCAGACCAAATTACTGTACTTTTTTCTAAAAACTGTGTTTAAATAACCCAAAACAGACTATTCATTCATTACAAAGGTTCATTTAAAATGTCTGTTTGATTATTAATACAAATTCGCACAAAATGCTACCAAATATCTACAGAATACTAATGTAAACAAATCTGCTCACAGAGCTAATCTATCCATCATCTTGATCTTTTCTCTGTTAAGTCACAGGAAGCTGCTGCCCATCTCCAGCTGTCATTATACAAAAGAACAGTGTGCACCCTGACAAGTCACCAGTCCATCACACAGACTCAGAGACAAACAACCATTTATGCTCTCACTCACACATAGACAATTTAAAGTTACCAATTAACCTAACACACATTCAGATCCTAAATCACAGCAGAACATCCTGTTTGATGAAAAGGAACTTCAACTTGTTGCTGAGGCAAAAAGCTCCAAACCAACAGCTAAACCTATAAGGAGGCTCTGGTTCTTCAAGCTCTACAATCAAATATGTGACAAACGGAGACTAAACGAGCTGAACCATATGACCCAGACGTCTCAGCAATGCAGAGTGAAAGGATGAAAGTGAACCTGTGCCTACCTGATACGACGTGTTGCTGGTAGTTGTAAGAGCTTGGAATTGCACCGACTGGAAGAGAGGCTTTGGGATTCCCCGGCTGCGTTTCTTCATCGTCCTCACCGAAGTGGTGTACTTTCTCATACTTCTCCAGGTATCTGTGAGAGGAAAGAGGAAAGATTTAGGAACAGGTAAGCAATGAGATGGGAGTTTTTTGCTGCAAGTTCTGGTGTGAAAGACTGAAAGTATCCTGTTTCAATGCAGCTTCTTTTTTTATGAGCACAAATTTTATTTAGATGTGTTTTTTTTCCCATTGTCACAAAGAGAAACTCATTGTTTTCTACAGTCCAATTAGAACCAGATTTTTTTCATCAAAACAAACCAGAAATGTCTCACAAAACCTTAAGGTTCAAAAGTACACACAAGTCACAATTTGCTATGTACCTCTGTTTTAGAGCCACGTTTTGGCGTGAGTTGTATAAAAACAAACAGACAAAAAAACATAACTCACACACCTGTTTAAACAACAGAACTAAAGTTAACAGATAGAAAACAGGAAGTGCAATTCTGCGTCAGGTACCAGGGGCATGGGACTAAGAGTTTAATAGTTTTAGAGCCAAAAACAAACAAACAAAAAAAAGCCACAATAGACTGAAGCTAAATTAATATGACAAAAGTTGGCAGTTATTAGTGTTTTACCTGTTTAGTGTTTGCAAAGTTAATTTTTAGTCAATGGATTAGCATTTAGCAAAGCTAACTTTTTGGTAAGAAGTGTCCACCACTGGTATTCATCTGACTGTAAACAGTGTCCAACAGGCTGTGTCTCAAAAAATAAAAAAAATAAACTCCCAAAAGGTATACCTCACTCTGTCCTTTTTGTCTTTCCATACATCCAGAATCTGCAAAACTTTTCCACGTTATTTGAAACAAACAGGCAAGTCTTTAAACACATGTGTTTGATTTGGGTTTGAGAGTTTTAAATGGGATCATTCTTTACTCTTCCTCACAAAATGCTAAATAAATAAACCATTTGTTTTAAATGAAAACGGTGATCATATGTGATCTAGTTCCTACATCGTTACCATGACAAGTCAGTATAAATAAGCGCATCTTTACACCAATAAAAAAAAAAATAATAATAATGTGTGATTCTAAATAAAACCCTTTAGCTCCAAGTCAGGAAATTTTTTTTTTTTAACTCAGTTCAATCTTCAGCTGTCTAAAAGATTTAAAACAATGTAAATATACATTTTAAAAATCCATTGCGTGATAAACCAAAGTATTTAAAAACAGCAACAGTACTGTTTTAAACACTGGTCATACCGACTGTGCCCATATGGGTTTAATGTAGTTCTGTGTTTACAAGTAGCGTACTTCCTGTAAACTCTTCTTCTGCTGCCAATATCCCGGCAGTGTAGCTGTAGTTTTTCTCTGTAGTGACATCTCCTGTTTATAAGGAGAACTGCAGAAAGTATTTGACAACTCTACACCCCACTATCAAAAGAAGTGGATGCTTCCATTACTCGTGACCATAGAAGTAGCTACAATTTGAAAAAGAGTTGAAAAAAGTTACGTTGGACGGCTTGTTTCAAAAGTGGCAGAAATGCAACACTGTATAACTACAGTAAAATATATCAGAAATACTTAAAATACCCTAAAAGTCAGGGCTTTGGTGTAATAAAACAACAACATAAGCATTTTAGCCAGATTGTGAACCATATGTTATAATATAATAAACAGGAAGACTTAACAGTGTTCAAAACAATGGATCCTGTCCAAACCTGGTGCATATGGTCCAAAATACACATGCAGCAGTCATACCTGTTCACAGGTTAGTGTTTAATGTTTAAGCAATACAGCCTTCTAGTTATGACAGTACTGGTGGTGTTGGGTCTAACTGGTAAGACTTGTTCAAACGAGCACTTCTGGACATTTTTTTTGTAATAAACTGAGCCTTTGTGTTGTAACCTAACAGGGCTTCTTGGTGCTCTCAAGATAAAATGTTCATATTTCTGCATGTCACATATAACTATAAGTATTTCATTCTAAATGTTACAGGCTGAACTTTTTCTCACCGATTTCACAGTTAAAGACAACTCTTACAGCAAGGCTTCAATACTTCCAAGTCACTTCCTGTAGACTTATCTAATCTTCTAAAATTTACAAACAACCGAGCTCTTTCAAGGAACATAAAGCTGCATTCAATCACCTCATAGAACTGAGGAGCAATAAGACCTGCTCTGCAGCCAGGCAGCAGAAATACCTCCTCAGCAGCAGGCGTAGTGGTGCTGAAGTCAGCCTGTGTGGCCGTGAGTCACCGAGCAGCTGCCTGCTTCTGAATTAGGCTCTGCTTGTTCATCGTGGCCGAGGTAATCCCCCGCTCGCTGGCTGCCGCTCTGCACGCTGGCCTATAAATACACTCTGCCATCACTCGTAGACAGGGAGAGAGCGAGAGTGTGTGAGTATGGGAGGGAGAGATAGGGCTCCACTGCAGCGTCATCAACCGCTGTCTGGGCACAACCAAGATTAAAGGGAGGGGGTGTGAGTGCAGCTGCATGTGACGGCGCCTCCCCTTACTCCCTGACATGCAAAAAAAAAAAAAAAAAAGGGCACATCGGTCTCCACCTCCTTCGCCGTTTGCATGAATTTCACTACAACCGTTTTTAGAGAGCGCCCCTTCATCTGATAACTTCTGCATCCAACTGAAACGCCACAAAACACCACGGTTTGTTGGAGCACACCGGAGGAGATGCTTGCAGCTTTGATTCCTCTCAGCTGCCTAAATGCCCTTGGTGTGCGTCTCTCCATGTGCCTGGGCGGGTGGGAGTTGAATGCCCCCTGCTGGACGTGGACGCAGACTCCTGCTGCTGCACGGTTTTGCACAGAAATGTTTCCCGCTGCCGCCTGGCCACGGCTCCAGACTGATGAGGGTAGACTTAATCGCAAAACGTTTACCGATGCTATTGAGGTGCAAGAGAAAATACTTTTTTTTTAAATCCGATCAGAAACGGAGGGTGAATCTTTCATCTGAACATCCCCCACTGGAGCAAAATTCCCCCCTATAAAAAGCTTATTAAAGAGAGTGGCCATTAAATAAAGCAGACCAGAGTGAAATCCTGCAAATACGGATTCAGATATGAAAAATAAACCAACAGCAGCCATTTCTACTTTTGTTTTACTTGTTAAACACAATCAGCTGAGGGGTTAGCAAAGATGCAGATCAAGCTTTTTACTTGCTCAAAAGATAAAACAGCTTTACTTTGAGAAAATGACCGAAAACATCAACTTCGCACTGATGTCAAATTCAGACTTAAGGTTCAGTCCATGAAATCTTTACCAACTGTTTATCTGAACTGACAGATTTATTCTGGTACAACCATACAAAACCCATACACTATGTCCAACAGTCACCTGATCTGTTAATCTCATGTATTTTCCCCATTATGTTGTGTGACTCTTGTTAAGAAAAGGGGTGGATTGATTTATCAGCCCAGATTTCCTTAATGTTGGGAGATTGCCCGATACATAGATAAGATCGGTGGACGAGATCAGCTTCTCATCTGCCTCCACAAAGGTCTGAAAATGAACCACTGTTCCTTTTTGCTCTGCTGTGAGCACCACCTAATGTCCAATAAAAAAAATTGTATTGTTTCAAGTGTTGTTTTCTATTTTTTTCAATAAAATAAAATTGAAACATTGAAGCTGTATTGTGACCTAATAAAAGTCGTATATTTTTTTAATGTGTTTGAATTACATTATGTACCCACCGAAAAGAAGCTTCCTGTTGATTTTATCAACTCCATCATTCATAACTTCATAAGTTGTCTACTGTGTCAGGGTCTTTATTTAAAAAATCTCAATCTGCAGGTCAGACTTTTGAAAGATCTGTGATCGGCCAGAAAACTACATTCAGTGCACCCCTAGTTCAGAACAGGAAATTTAACTCTCAAGTCGACAAAACCGTTGTCAGACACTAGGGCTGGGTATCATGGCCACTTCTCCAAATCAATTTGATTTTGATTCATAAGGTTCTGAATCAATTAATCACGATTCGATTCAATCTTAAATAATGAAAACGGTTCAACTTCGTTGCAAAATACAATATGACTTTTTCTCTTCACCATAAACAACTTTTAAGGAAAAACGTTTAAACAGTTTGATATTGAAATAATACTGTCACATGTTTCAAATGTTTTAAATTAAACAAGAATTGAATGGAACAGTGTTGTTGGATATATTAATTTTTAAGAAATTAATAATTTTTTTGGTGTGATGGGAATTAGGTTGAAGGAGAAGAGGTGGGCTAATCTAAATATACTTCTGCCCACTCCTTGAGTGTATGAAAATTGTATATTTGTAATGTTTCTGTTAGCTTCTGTTGTCATGTTCAATAAAATTTATTACTTATACCTTAATTAAAGCAAATAATTCAACTACATTTCATCACTGGATTTCATTAAGCAGTTTCTTAAAGTTTAAAAATAATAATATTGGTAACAAACTAAATGATATTGTTAGAATGTGGTCTTACACATATTTATACATGCTGTGGAGAACAGTTTCAGTCAGATGTTTACATACAGTTGTTTGGTTCCAGCACCTGAACGAGACGCTCGTTAAACCCCGCTTCGTTTTCGCTGCCATGTAGGAGCGCAAATCATTTCAAACAAAAGTCTCCACGGTCTCTGTTATCTTTAAGTTCTGCTGCAAATCAGCTGATAATGTGAGTGATTCCTTAGTTTCTTTTGTTTTGCTCCAGACAACTAGTTATCGAAAGCTAACGTTAGCACTGACCAGCAACCGGATGTAAAAATACGGCAAGCCAGGAGTGACAAAATATAGAAACGCTCTTCAGACGCGAGCACAAGACGCCATGGGGAAGGATTGCTCTCATGCCCTGTGAATCGATTTTCCCAAATTTAAATGAAATCGATTCAAGATCGATTAAATCGATTTTTTTACCCGGCCCTATCAGACACTTAGCGACAACTGGTACAAATCAAAATTCCAAAAGTTTTCTGAAAAAAATTAAATAAAAAATCAGAACTGAGGTTCAACAAGTTATCAGAGGAAACTTAGATGTGCTGACAAGCAACAAACCTTCTTACTTCTGTCATCAACCAGGTGTGGGCATAAAAGCCAGTGAAAATCCGTTGGACTGACCAAATATATCATTAGCCCACAGAGCAGGAATGCAAGGTTATTCAAATATGTTAGTCGAAGATTAATGCAATTGTTGACAATATTATAATTAATAATGCCATGACAATTTTTCTATAATTTTTCTGCAGCCCTACCGACAAGTTGATAAAATTTGTCGGTCCAAAAGAAGTTTAAGGTTCTGAACTTGCCACCCTTCTTTAAGTGGACTCCCTAAGCAGAGCCTGTCCTCACATCGCCTCCCTCTTTTCTCTCAGTATGATAGAATATACATAACATCCCTGCATGAAATCTACACAACAGTCATTATGGAAAAAAAAGTTACCATCCCACCTGAAGCTTGATTTTTACTCTGAAAGACAGATATTTGCCCTTGCTGACATAGTTGCGTGACTAAAATAATTTTTGTTCTTCCGTGGTCTCTGAGAAGTCGCACTTTGAACAAGCTACAAACAAACTGGGAGGTTTTTGTGCGCCAAGTTCTGTGTGATTGGTCAGAACTTTGTGGAAAGGCAGTCGAACTACACTGCGCTTATTTCACTTTGACTGCTTTACTGAAGATCTGCTGACCGAATATGTTAAAAAATACAACCATATCCACAACTGTTCCAGTAAAAGCTCAGAGAAATATTATAAAGATCGGTAAAAAACTTGTGAAAGGTTATGGGAGGCAGCGTGGACATACCGGCAACAGGTGCGTTGTTTATACGTTTGCAAAACGTGCTGAAGTAGGAGAGCTTAAAGAAGAAAATGGACATCTCACAACCCTGTGAGCAAAAACATGTCTCATAAGGTATGTAGCAATCCAATGCATTCTAACAAAGGTTAAATATATATCCCTTTTGTAATCCCTTTGAGAAATGAGTAAATCAATGCAATACAAATATTTCATTTTAGAAACATGTTTAAACAAAAATCATTGCAACCTGAAGGAAGAAGAGACAGTGAAGAGGCTCTCAGGTATTGGCGGGCTGCTGTTATCTGAAGCTGTTTCCAGACGTGTGAAATGAAATCTAAAAAACTGTTTCATTCAACACTAGCACTGTTCACTACAGCTTCCGTCTATATTCATGTAAAAAAAATAAAGAGCATGTGTGCAACATTAGTTACTAGGGCTGGGTATCATGGCCACTTCTCCAAATTGATACGATTGATTCATAAGGTTCTGAATCAGTTAATCACGATTTGAATCAATTCAATTCGATCTGCTCTTAAATAATGAAAATGGTTCAACTTAGTTGCAAAATACAATATCAATTTATTTTTTCTCTTCACCATAAACAACAGGTTTTAAGGAAAAACTTTTAAATTAAACCGTTTAATACTGAAATAACATGTTTCAAAGGTTTTAAATCAATCCCTGAACTTCTGACCAATCAAAATAAAGCTCTTACGTGGAGGAGGGTGAAAAATTCTGCCGGCGGGTTGTGTCAAGAAGCTGCCGAAATGTTGACAACGCGATAAGAATGACGCAATTTTCATCATAAAACTGCAACAATCTAAACCCATTTCGGCAGTTCGAAGGGAGTATGCAGGAGCCTCAAGTGTGTTTATGAATTCTATGGATATCTAAAGGTCAGTATACAAGTAGGAATTGACAATAATATATAACATTTTCTATATGTTCAAGTTCACTGAACAACCAAACTTAAGGTTTTTCTGTAAAAACGTGGAAATTAAATTTTTTTTTTTAATTATTTACTCTCGCTTTTTACAAACAATATGTGCAGGTAATGGGATAAGTTTATGTTTTGTCATAAAATGCTCGTCAGGTTAACAGGAATCTTCCACTGTGCAGCTAAAACAGAAACACTGATATTAAAGTAACACAGGGGTGTGCTGCTTAAAAACTAAACATTTGTTTCTCTCGTTTGCTTCTGATGAGGAGAAAAGTGGCGACTCAGCATTGTGGGTTTTCCTCTGATAAAGCAGTCTGTTTCTCACAACAGCTAAACAGAAACAAAGTTAATTTGTTGCCGCATTGAACCTTTGTTCAGATGAGACTCTTTCCAATTTATAAAAAAGGAAAACTCTCTTTAATAAAGTTTCATTAACAATTAACTGCGCAGAAAGAGACACCCATGGACCCTGAATGCATCATCTCTAGTATAAAGTGGTACGGCCAGATTGTAGCTCCACTGTTGAGCATTAGGCAGATCTGCCCATCTGCTTGTTAGCGAGGAAGCTGAAAGAAGAAGATTACACTATCAGTGGTGGCCCACACTGCTGCAGGGCAGCTCGAATTACAGACGGACCCAAAACAAAGTCTACACAGCTTTTAGATGTTATCTGTGATAACAAGTTTGTTTTACCGCTCAGTCTTATTGTGTTGAAACATCTTCGTTTTTCCATATGAGAGGGAAGGAAAAGGTTCAAATCATTTTCTCCAAAACAGGTCGCCAACTCAAGTCTGCACGTCGGCTCAAATGAGGCAGTAGAATAAAAATATTTAAATATTATAGTTAGTGTAATGCAGGTCATAGGTCACTTCAACACTTTGAGGAGCAGGAGAACCTGACACAGGAAGCTGGGTCAACACGAAGCGTAAAAAACGCACATCCGCCAAA
This sequence comes from Cynodonichthys magdalenae, assembly GCA_031762555.1. Classification (NCBI taxonomy): domain Eukaryota; kingdom Metazoa; phylum Chordata; class Actinopteri; order Cyprinodontiformes; family Rivulidae; genus Cynodonichthys; species Cynodonichthys magdalenae. The sequence continues at coordinate 14,736,241 of JARVJO010000180.1, read as the reverse complement.
CAGATGGCCTGAGGCTCAGTGAAAGTTCGATGTCAGGGTTTACAACAACACAACTATAGGGTCCTGTCTGCTGCCCAGTCAGGTGGCTCTCATCTTCATTTCTCTGTTCGCAGCTGAAACTGTACTTACAGAAAGCTAACTATCACTTGGGTGAGAAACCGAAACGTTAGCTTAAAACCTCTTAATTTCCATGGCTCGGAAACACAAATGAGCCAAATGATATGGGCTCGAGTGACAGCAGCTCTGGCTAATTGCTGGGGTCGTGAGAATTTAAGGCTCTGCAACCTTCTCCAGCAAGTCCCACTTCTGCTCCTCCTCCCACGAAAAATAAAAAAAAAACATCCAGAGCCGCAGGTTGCAGACTCAATTAACGTGTAAAAGCTATGAGATGTGGTTTCATTGTCTGTTCCAAACTATGAAAACACACCAGGTTCAACCAGAACCAGCAGACATTCTAATTAAAGTGAGGTTCTGTTAATAACTTAAATATCTTACTTGTTCTAGATCTCTTTCTGAACAAACTCAGTTTGGAAAATTTGGAAGGCAACCAAGAGCTAAAACAGCTGCAACATGAAATCTTTCATACGAGTTCATTTAAACTCAATCATAAACAGCAGATCAGATTTGTTTTAAGGTCTTGGCTGCGTTCAGACTAGCAATTAGTTAGTTGTGGTTTGAGTGGACCAACTTTCAAAGCAGATTTTGACAACTCCAACAAAGTGACAAAAATTAATAACTGATCATGCAAACAGCATATAAACCTTTAGGGGTTAGCCTAAAGAACAAGAATTGAGATTCTCATTTACAACGATTCAGAATCAATATAAAATGTCCCAAAATATATTTAGAGATTCAACCACCCTGATCTTGAGGATCATTTGCACACCAATAAATTGAAGCAGAAATCATTAGGTATCTATATGTTTTGAACAGCAAATCGATTTTGAATCAAATCGTGAGAGTGAAAGATTCCCACCCCTACTGTAATCTGTAGTTCTTTTTGCACGTAGTTATTTTTATTATCCTACAAGTGCTACACCTCACTGTTGTTGCTATTGGCTCTTAAAATAATCCTATTTGTACTTATTTAAACATGCCCAAAACTGATGGCAAATTTTAAGACTGGAGCCAATTTAGCTCATCAGTTCTGTAAACTATTCTCCTAGTTCAAATTGTTCCAAAGGCTTTCCCACATAACCTCACTTCAAAACAGCTAGAATGTCCCTTTAAGACTAATTGTCAAAGGTGTGCTTTTTATAGACCTGCTTCAAACTAAGAGCTGCTCTCAGATAAGAGTTAAAAGCCGCATTTCTGAAACCCAACTGCTGCTGTTACAACGCTGAATGAAAACACCCTTTAGATCACTGCCACACATGAAGCCAACATGATGAAGGCTTTCAAACTCAACAAGCAGACCCTTCCTCACATACTAAAACCTACAGCCAAGTGTTCAAACTTCATCACAAAAAAAACCACACAAATAAAAGGTTTGGATCGGGGTATCAGTCAGCTGATTTGGCTTTTTGGCTACAACACACTGAGGTGTGGAGGAGAGCTGACACCAAGGGAATTATTACAAAACTCCTAATTCTCTCTTATATTACAAACTGGAGAGTTTCTTTATTGGGACAAAGAAAGACGACTCTGCTGCACCGTTAGGTTTAGGATTTAAGTGCCAACTTCGGAATCGGAGGAAACTACTAATGGAAAAGGAACGACAACTGTGGACTGACTTCATCCTGGGTCAGAGGAGAACTCAGACGTTGAACAGAAACATGTGTCACAAAGTTTAAAAAGTACTCAAACATTAAAAATAAGAGTTATGCTGAAATATATCAAATGGTGCTGTTTGAAATATTATACTCTGGTAGTTTTACAGATTTACTGATGTGTAATTCTGAAATGTCGGTATGTGTTAAAATGTAAACAAAGCACTCGGTTGAATCTGCCGTAAACAAAAGTAGAAGCTAGAATCACGATTGACCTACATCAGGCTGTGCAGACAAACAAAAACATGGCAGAATCTCTGAAAAAAATAATTTAAGTGGAAATACAAAAACATTTTATGAAACTTTTAGACTGATCAAATTACCATTTCTACTTTCTCTGAGACTTAAATCAACAAAAGGTTCAAAACGATCAGACTTTTTTTTATCCCCAACAGCTCTTCCTCAGACATTGCCATAGTGGACCTATTTTCAGTCACTCCAGCTGTGTCTGGAGGTAAACAAACAAAACTTGGTAGTTGGCAGACGGTCTCAAATTTTTAATTCAAGCACAAATTAAACAGACATAAGAATAATATAATTGTGCAGATTTTGTTTCTAATTTTAGGAATTTTGGGAGAATTTTTGCAACAAGTACTTAAAAAAATTCATCCAATAACCTATCAGTGGTTTCTACAGGACCTTTACAAACCTCTTATGAGTAAACAGTAGTAACTATAGTAAACAATAAGTGTGTCTTATGAGTAAACACCATTGTAAATTCTGACCACAAATTTTGGCACCAGTTGAACAATATACAGTAAAACAGCTAAAAACGTGATTACAACAGTAACAGCTTAAACTCTTAATAAACCAATATTTTTCCTATTTATGGCTATTCCTTTTATTTTATTTTTGTAATGAAAATATGCTTGTGTTGCATTTGCATACTTTTACTGCAATGAAATTTACCTGCAGGTACAAATAAAGTTGATTAATTGATTTGAGATCATCTTAGAACCTTCAACTTAGTGTTCTGTGACCCACATCAGGGCTCGGATCTAAACTTTGGGAACCACTGATCTCAAATGCATATTTCTTACCAAAAACAAAGAAACTTTAAATGATACCAAGGCTTTGATTTAGTGACCTTCCCCCGACACTACAGCTGTAAAAAGATATTGATACTTAAATATTGCAATATTTAATTTCCTGATACTGTATCAATTTTTAATTAAGGCTTAATGGATGTTGTAGGAAGAAATTTTACAATACAAATTCTCAATGTTTTTCAGTGTCCTTTTGAGTGCATAAAAATAAACTGAATTTCATCAGATTTTAGTCATGTTTGGTGTGCTTTTAAAAATAAGACTCATTTTGAGAAAAAACATGGCAATATATATCGCCTTGCTTACATTATCGCAATATACCACATCATGACTTCAGTGTTGTGATGTACAAAAACAGGCTGTTCTACTACTCCTACCAGATTCTCTAAAAAATAAAAAAAAAAATAGGTGGTCGTTTCAATGAGATAATCAGGGTTAACAAGATGTTGTCAAAACAGCCACCCAGCTCATGTGTCCCATAGTGCCACCCTGCACTCTGGATACAATATTCAGCCTCATCCATAAACCTCAACAGTGATTCCGTCACTTTCACTGACATCAACGTTGTTGAGCAACATGCGTGTAACGTCTAATCTGATACATCTCTAGAACAGAATGTCAAGAAACCGATGCAGAGTTTGGCTCTTGTTTCTACATTTGACAGATACTAAAAAGTTAGTTAAATCATAATCTGCGTTAATGTGACCTTGTGAGAGTGATCACATCACAAGAATGCAACATTTAACTCATGATTACTTTTATTAGAAAAAAAAAGGAACTTAAACTGCAGTGGTGTCAGTCATTTGAACCTTCAGCAGACCTCTAACAAGCAAATTACTCAAGAAATATTGAAGAGTACCACTGCAAATACTGCCACAAAAAACAAAATCCATTAGCTTTCTTCTTTAAAGCCAAACAGTAGCTTGAGACTTGCTTTCCTAATGATCCAAGCTGACAAAATGACAACATTTTGATGTATAAACTGCATAGGAAGTGTAAAACAAATAAATAAAAATTTTAATGCTTGAACTATAAGGTTCTCCCAGATGTCAATATTTATGTCTGAAGTCTTTTCGGTAGGAGATAACTAAGAAAAAAAACGTTTCATTTCCAGTTTGGCAGAGAAAATTCTCAGATTAGACACAATGGAAGTTTAGCTGGGGGGGTTTGAGAGAAAACTGCAAGTCCTACAGCAGTGACAGACACACTGCGTGAGTAAAGACTAAATGTTTTGATGTATGAAGTGTAAAAGGGTGACGTTTGTGGTAATAATAAGCGTTTGCTGCAAGGGTTAAGCAAAATTGTATTGTGTGCAATCAAACAACAAAAACTGTCAACAATGAATATTTACCACTTTGCAATTACTGCAATTAGTGCCATACTATGACGTATTTTTTTGTTTACGACACACTATCACTATCGAGCCCACATCTGAGCCCAATGGCGGAAGGAGGCTCGGAGTAGCTAATACTAACCCTACAAACTTGTTTAAACACCTAAAACACAGACTTAAACTGGAGTACGAGGAAAGCCAGTAAAAGCAGACTAAGACCACAACGTTAGCTACATGCATATGGAACTGTCACCCAACAATTGTCATATTAATCGTTATCTGCTAAACGTCACACGTAGCAGAGATCATTTTTTTGCCAATATCACCAAACCTAATTTGCTGAAATTTTGGGAAGTTTAGACAGCTCAAAAGTTATGTCACTCACTGAGATGAACATGATAGCGTAAAATGCCCCCACCCAAAATAAAAATATCATGAATTATTCTGCAACACAATTCTCTGCTACCAAAATGGCTCTGTATTCGATTTTGGCCATGTTTTGATGACAGTTGAACGAGAAGCAAATCAACAATAATGATGGAAGCAACGATAAGGACGCTTCAAGGTTTAAAGTTTGTACCTTTGGTTACATGTGTGAAACTAAAAGGTGTAACAATACATCGATCCACATTGATATATCAACTAAATGATTCAATTACATCAAGACAAAACAAAAATATCAATTATATATTGTCATCATATGATGATCTGATTGTGTCAGATGGGCATATAATGCATTGTATCGATTGCAAAATTGTGAATTGAATTAAATCAAAACAGTATCATGATCGTCAGCCAAACGTTGTGATAAAGCTGGTGATTCACACCCCTACAGAATACTTGGAAACAAAAATTATTTAGAAAGCACAACTAGATTCACAATTAACAACCATAAACAACTTCAGGATGTATAACCAACACTGACAATTCATCTCCAGGTTTCCCCATGTTGCCACCGCTTGTTGACAAAGTGTACAGAATAAACATGCATCTCCTCCACCAACCAATCATCAGTAAAATATATCCTGAATGAAAGCAGGCATTTCTCTGCTTGTGCAGGTGCAATCTCTGGAGGGCAGGTGCTCACGATGGGAACAATCGTTGCAGGCGAGGGGGTTCGAGAAAAAAAGAGCAGAGGAAGCAACACCACCAAAACCCACAAATGACAGCTGCTGAATTAAAAAGGAGGGGGGTGAGCGTTGTAACAAACTCCTCAGTGGCAGCTGTATGCAGCCTGGATGTGATGGAAGTTTGATCAACACAGTGGCCTCACTGAAGCTTCAACATATTCTGAAAGGCTCCAGATTGGTGTTTGTAATCTGGAGTAGTAATCCAGCATTGCAGCTTCCAAGCAGAGGGGAGCGGCGAGCCTCACATCCTGCATCTTAACGTTTGTAAACACTTCCCACATGCTACCTGAGAGGAGAGAGGCTGCAGGAGGGCTGCTACTCACCGCAGGTAGTACTGTTTTAAAGCGAATGCGGCGTTGGAACAACTCTTGGGAAAGTTAAACTCCTCTCCTAGCTCGGCCCACTGGTTTTTGTCAGAAACCTGTAAAAAAATGAGAAAATATGGAGGGTAGTTAGTTCCAAAATACAAACAAATAAATGAAAACATCGGCAACAACAACAAAACAAGAGGGGTGACAGAACTGCTGGGTTACCCCAATCTATCAGAACCCTCTTATTAAGTTTGCGGAAATTGTTTAAAAATCGATAAACCCGGTAAAAACATTAATTACTCACGCTTATAATAGTCTACTTTTTACTAACTTTCTGTACGAGTTTAAAATTTGACACATTAGTAAGAATTAAAGTACCATAGCAAAATAGTATTGTTACAGTTTAAGCTAGTTAGCCAACAAGCTAACTCCGACTCATTTCCATTTAAGCGTTAAAACCCGCACGAGGACAAACTCGGACCAACCGCCGCCCGCGGATACAAACAGCTCGCGGCGACTAGCTAAGTTCTGGAGTTGTTAAGCGTCGGTACCGTACACCGTATTCACTACATACGCGGGCCTGTGAGGCCTACATTCTGTGACCAGCCATGGAGCCGAAGAAAGATAGCTATGGCGAGAATTTTAAGCTCCCCTCCGGGGTTCGAACAAGTCGGCGAGAGCCCGAGCCGCGCGCCGGGTCCCGCGCGGTACTCCTCTGAGGACGGGCTCCGTGCCGATAATCGATGGCCAACGTGCCCGCTAATTTTTGAGTCGCTCACTTAAACTGCGCCGCGACTCCAGAGCGCTTCGGACTCTTCTGATTCAAAACCCCGCACAACAAACACCCGAGCCACCACACTGCATAGAGAGAGACACGGCAAAACTAGCACAAGGCCAACGCCGAGCCACTTAAAACCGGAGGGGTTACACTTGTCCCGGGGTTATCCGCTCCGAGTCGGTCCAGCGAGGAGTCCACGGAGTGTGGAGAAATTCCACTTTAGTTCCCACTCACCTTAGCAAATCCACCTAAAGAGACGACTCTGATATAGAGAGCATTCAGGTCCAGCTCTTTCCCACCCACGATAGGAATCTTCTTGAACGGCGACCTGTGGGGATAACACACGAAATAAAGGCACACATGTTCAAATAACACTTTCAGCAACTCGCACGCTCTTGCAATTCCGATTTAAAGTTATATTTCTTGTAGAAAAAAGACGCCCCAATCTCACCCTCTGCTTTGGTGAAATTGCCGCAGCTCGTCCAGGAAAGCCTGTCCTTTCCTTCGCTGATCTAGTAGATTTTTCCCCGTCGAATTTGCCATGGTTTTTGCATGCAAAAACGGTTAAACCCCACTTCGGTCGCTTCCTAAGACACCAAGGATCCCATACTCCGCCGGCGCTCAGTCATTCGCCGAGCCGAGTGTTTAAAAAGTTAAAGAAATAGCTGGTAGCAAAGGAGAGCGGCAGCTCGCTAATAAAGACTGATGCACACAGAAAGCAAACCCGATACAAGCCCTGGACTAAGTTCCAGCGAACAGTCCCAAATACGCCCGATTTACCGGTAGATTAGAAGCGCCATGGCTGAAAGTGTTGAATTACTGCTTTTGGTCGCGGCTGTATTCGTTTGGAGTGGTTTGACAGTGTGGTACGGACGCAGCTCCGAGGCTATCGCGCACACTGTAGAGCGGCAGAGGGATCCAGTTCTCAGACAAAAAGATGTGAAGGCCGCGGAGCCCGACCTGCCATGCGCGCAGCGCCCTCTGCGGCCAGCGGTGGTAACTGCAGGCGGCCAGGGAGCAGCGCGACCGCTCCGAACAATAGAGACCGTTTTTTTCCCTGTTAGGGACCGTCCGAGAATTCCTGTCCTCACCGACTGGGAAACCGGGTCAGAAGGTTCTTGGAAAAGTCCCGTGGGGGGTAGGGGGATAAGACTAATTAACCCACCTTCCTTATAATCCCAATCAAGCGTGTAATGGTGGACAACTGATGATTTCAAAATTAAAATTGCTTTTTCAAGTCGTATAAACGAGTTTTTCCTTTACTGATCAAACAGTAAAAACGTCCACAAATAAACAATTTGTCAACTTTCTATTATTTACATATATATATTTTTTATTGAAATAGCATTACGTTTGAGTAAACGTATTTTGCATGACTAATAAAACTTAATGTTTTTTTATCTTTTTATGTTAATGCATCTCTAAAACATGGCATCCATCTGTTACAATGTACTAATAATGTTTGAATGAAATCACTCATTGTGTTTCAATGTTTGTAAACAACATTTGTAGAGTTGCCAACAATGTTCGTTTGTTTATTTGCTCTATTTTGACGCAGTCTGTAGACTTGTAAACCTCCACAGTCCCCTCGCTTCTCCGTTCAAAGCGACTTTTTATCTCTCGGGATGGCTGAAAATTACTCCTGATCCCTTTTCGCAGCAACTGCCAGGCGGATATATCTTCTTGATGGGGTTACATTCAACCATTACACGTACCCCTTTGCTCAATGAAAAACCTGTCACAAAATGGCGGAGACGTACGTTAGCAGACCCCATTTTGAGGAATTGACACCAGACAACAGGAAAACATTCCTGTCCGTAGCGTGCTGTTTCTTAAAAAACGAGGCTTTATTTATCGCAGTTGAGCTGCGGTGCGCCGGAGGTCGCCTCGCGCCCTGTTTGGACTCCCCACTCAGCAAACGAATTCTGGGCTAACGTCGCGCTGGCGCTAGCTCGTTAGCTTAGCGAGCATTAGCGAAACACCTACCGAGTTTCTTTGTAATCCAGCTATTTGTTGTAATTTCGTTAAAATCGAAAGATGTTGTCAATTCGGAGCTATTTATAGTAAGCCGCTTCTGAAAAGAAGAAATTATAATTCCGTGTTTGTCATTTTTTTATGCTAACTACACCGGCATGTCAAATTCCACTTTCCTAACATCACTGCTAATGTTGCTAACAAGAAGACCCCCGTTTAACTCGCGTAGAAGCCGCAATACACCTCATGTCTTATTATAAAACTATTTGTTAATAAACGCTGAAACTTCCTCACTGCAAGAGGTTTGCTGAAACGTTTTTTGTGAAAATAGTTTATACTATGCTAGTTTTAGAGCTAACAGACTAGCTGCTCGAGCACAGCATAGGTAGTTTGTCAAAGTGTGTTTTTACAAATTATTCATTAATATTTGTTTGTTTATTTAGCTGCGTTAGTTATATTGCATAATGTACTGTGTATTTCTGGCTATGATGTACTTTTTTGTTTTGAATGCAGCCATCAAGTTGTAATGTATATATTCTTTTACTGTAATAATGATTGTAGGGTAAATTTTATCATTATTAAAAGTATTAGTATAAGCTTATTTTGTATTTGTCCTAATTGGGTCTCCAGAAAATAGAAATATACTGTTGAAGTGAAAACATTTTGTTGTAATTGAATTATTCTAATGAAAAAACATAATTTTAATCCTGAGTATTTGCAGTACTGCGTGAGTCATAAAATATTTGAGTATTTTGTGTACTTGTATGCATATAAGATGAGGTTTGGGTTAATAGATGTAGGCTTTCATTCTGCAGATATATTAGACTTTTTTCCTCCTATTTCAAGGAGAAAAATGATTCAGGAAAATAAAATTCTGAATTAAATTGCTCAAAAAAAATTGGTGTACCCATTTCCAGAATTTTATGAAAATAAAATGATGTTCCTAATTTATAGCAATTTCAATTAGATTTTACATGCTTTGAATCACAGACTCTTCCTTAAGATATTGAAATATCTGCATTAGTAAAGGAAGTTTCTGAATAGTTTTTTTATTGAACAGGAAGTTCTAATAGGCAAGGCTGATGAACCAAAGGCACTAATTATATGATAAAGATGCTTTTTCTACTATTAACTTGTGTTTATGTTAGAAAAAGTACATGAAAATAATAAATAAAATACAGTGTTGCAGTAAATAAAATGTTCTGGCCTTCATCTGTGTACATCTGATTTAGTAGAAGATGAATCAATATTCACATGAAGTTAGTTATGCCATCACCTCAGAGCTTCTCATCTAATGTGACAGTCAGGCCTCTGTTGGCATATGGAGGAGGGGGTCTGTGCCCAGGCTGCCCCCTCCCCTACAGCACCCAAACAAAAGGTCCCAGTAGGACACCAACAGTCCTTCCACCCCCCCTGAGGCTCCCTGAGCTCCAGGTGGATCAGTCATCTGACAGTGAAGAGCTCCATCTCCTGGCCATGAGTCATCTCAGCCCCTCAGGACACTACAGTCCTCAGGGATCAGTCCAGACCTGATCCAGGAACAGTAGGATCAAGGTGCATGCTGGGAGTTTGGGGGAGGGAGCAACTGACATTATCATGAGGGACCCAGTTGTTGTTTTCTCCATGATGTCATTTTTGTGTTTTGGACCTTCATGTCTTAATTTGTTCAAAAATAGTAACTATATTAGCTTTATTAAAACACACACATATATATATATGTATACATAAATATATGTATGTATATTTATATATAACTTAATTGAAAAATTGAACAAACATGAACAAAACACAAGATGCAATTAAAACTTGAAATATTATAC